>JADBJO010010747.1:57500-70132 GCA_016801955.1 Conus betulinus | reverse complement strand
TTGTCACGGACGGTCGCCAGCCTACTCAGCCTTGCTTTAGCAGTGTGAAACCACCCTTAGCAGTCGAGACTGTCACCATTTGGCTGTCAGTGGAAGGGCTTGGCGTGCTGTCCCGTGTATTTTTTTTTTTTTTTTCCTGCATCCCCCACTGCATTTTTCTTTTCCACTTCTTGTATTGGGTGACAGGAGTGTGGCTGAGCGGTTTTGTGCTGCCTGCACGTGTTTTTCGTTAAGTTTGTGTCAGTACAGTTTAACTCTGGCGGAGAGGTAGTGTTCACGAGTTCAGGGTTGGAGGAAGGAGGCAAGAGAGTGAAGTGGCACTCGGATTTCAACGTTGAGTCGAGTGGGATCGCTGTGTCCCAGTGCAGTGGTATTACTTTTGTCTGCTTCGGTGCAGATCAGCGGCTGGTCCTTAACCTTTTTGGGTAGGAGGAAACCGCTGCGTGTTTGGGGGAATCTCTATTCCCAACCACTGGCACATCTTCCCTTTGGTCGCCCCAGACCGGTTTCCCTTGGTGGGAACGGCTGAACAGCCCCTGGGTTCTTCGCTGGGCCAGGAGCTGACCAGCATATCTACCTCTCATCTCCCCCTTTCACCCGCCGTTTTGGGCGTTGACCCTGTTTGTCTCAGAAGGCCGGATCCACCTCTGGACACCCCTGGAGGTCTGTCACGTCCACCCCTCCCATCTTCTGGAACTGACGACGTGGGACCGGGACTTCTTCAACGCTGCTGTTCTGGCTGATCCATGTGGCCCTGGATGTGGGACAATTTAGAGCTGACCGTGCGTCGCAGGAACTCAGACTTGGGTGATGTCTAAGTGTATTCGTGCTGTGTGTTGTTTGCCGTGGACGTGGGACTGAAATAGGAGTGAATTACATGCAGGCTGGCATGGTTGACGAGGAAATGAATGGTGAAGTCTGGCTGTTTTGGAGTGACTGAGTGGAAATGGTTGTGATTGCTTTGGTGGTGTGAAGGTTTTTTGACCTGTCTTGAATCTTATTTAGTCTGTCTCTCCTCTATCGTTCTTTCTTTCATTATGAAATTCTTTAATAGTTGGGCTGGTAGTGGGAGTCCCGGGGGGAAGGAGGTTTTGCTTTCTCTGGGCTTTTGGGTTATTTTGTTCCATAGGTAACTTAGAACTGATAGGTTCTTTCCCCTCTTCTTTACCATTCTATTCTTACTTGGTCTCTCCTCTGTCTTCAGTCTTCTTGGTTAGGCCTCTCTCCCCCCATATGGAATGAATGAGTATTGTCGATTTATAATTAATAAACTGTTATTGTCTTTGTAAATCTTGGGTGGTCTGGTTGAGTGAGTGTTTGGGTGTCCTGACACATCCTGTTCAGGGCACCTGTCAAGCAGCTGCTTGCCAGCAAGTGGCCTGTGTTGGAGAAACAAAAGACCGCTACTTACGTCAGCGCTGCACTTTCCGAAGTTTGTCAGCACTCACTGACAGAGTACTGTCGGGTGTCAGTGCCTATGCATCAGATCTTCAGGCAAATGCCTCTAATATCCTTCCCAGCTTTAATCAACATTCTGAAAAAGCATTCTCAGACGCAGGAGCACATTATTCAATTCTTTGTTTGCGGTCCTTGTGAAGAGAAAAATCTTGGTGAAAGGCCACCTTGCAGTCATGATGAATATCTGTGTTCAACTTGTGAAAGTGTGCAGAAAGTGGACGATCCCATTCGTTACACTGTGATAGGACCGGTCTACCAGTTACAGAGATAGCTGAGTCAGTTGTGTGAAAGGGATCAGTTTGGAGCAGACGCCGCCCTTAATTCCTCAGGGCTACAACAAAGGGAATGATTGACAGGTTCTGAAGCAACTTTAGCAAAAATTTGTCAGATTTCGCTAACAGACCCTTGTAAATTTTACAAATTCCACATTTGCAGGAACTATCAAACTAACCATATGGCCTATTTTACACATCTGAGAGAGAGAGAGAGAGAGAGAGAGAGAGAGAGAGAGAGAGAGAGATGATGGTCGGGGTCAGATTTACATACAATGATGTTTGAGGACGTGAAGAAGGTCGTTTGTGATGGTACTGTTACAGCGCCAGAATGTATCTCAGAGGATTGTCCTGAGGGTCAAAGCTGCCAGACTGTGGACGGAATAGTGCAATGTGGTGAGTATACAGACCTTCAGTGGTATGCAACAGCTTGTTGTCTCACACACACACCACACACACACACTCACACTCACACACACACACACACACACACACACACACACACACACGCACATTCTGACGCAGTCCAGCTTCCTTAGAGTGTAGGCAGTTCAGGATGAAAACTGGTCTGTCCAGAGTTTCTCCTCTGAAGTACGTACGTCTGCTTTCGATCTCTCTGACTATTTTTCCTGCTGCTTTCTGTTTTCCCCCTGAAAACGTTTTTCTTTTTTACGTTTGATCAGTAAGTTTATATACGATCGACCACTGAATTAAATGTCTTGAACCTGACTCTTAGCTCTGCAGCAAGCCACCCTAGTCCTTCTATACCGTGGCATTCAACGAAGGGTTTCGATTAACGTATATGGGTGGTGCTTATTCTATTTTCTAACTTCATCCATGGTATCCGCAGCCCTAAATACAGCAAAAGTGTGTCAGTTTTTAATTGACACACTGTGACTGTCATATTGTCACTATCAAGCAGATCTTTTCATTCTTCGACATGCCGTGCGACCTATTTCTGCCTAAAATATTCGGCTTTAGATACATCCCATGCCCACTTTTGTTTTTAAATTCACCTCCGGAAAGCCGGAATCGACATCTAGACATCGGTTTCAAAGTCACAAAACGTTCCCTGCTTTGTCCATTAAAGTTTACACATAGAGTTTCTAAGGAGGAAGCTAGATGTCACTGGACTCCGACAACACAGCATCAAATGATCAAGAGAGAGAAAGAAATGGACAGCATGTTGATAGAAATGTAGTGAAGCACGGTTTAGCGCACGTAGGCGAGCTCAGCGGAAGTGCACCCTCGCGTGAGAAGTCTTCACCGACGGTCAGGTCAATAAGCAGACGAACTCCGGTGTAACAGCCCATTCTTACCCTCCCCCCCCCCCCCCCCCCCCCCCATCCTCTGGAGCTTACCCCAGGGTAAGTCTGGGCTAGCCTGCTTTTACCCCCCCCGTCATTCAAGGACGGACTAGCTGGAACTTACCAGCTAGGAGGAGCTTCGTCCTGCTGACAGTTACACTAGTGACAGACCAGTGCTGGGGCCTCCAGGCAAGAGGAGACAGTTTAGCCCTAGCACTGAGACAGAACAGCCATGGACGGTTACAACGGCTAGGACGGTTTTGACAGTACCACTGCTGGGCCCGGACACTGACAGAATGACAGTGACTGTGGCAGACTCGACTTGGTAGTTCATGCTAGTGAGGAGCTAGGGTAAGAATCCCGACGAAACCCCCGAGCCAGAGTCTGGACTGACCAGGTAGGTACAGTGCGTGTGTGTGTGTGTGTGTGTGTGTGTGTGTGTGTGTGTGTGTGTGTGTGTGTGTGTGTGTGTGTGCAAGTGCTAGGTATATAAACGAACTTCTCTAGAGTGTAGGGAAAACACTTCAGAACTGATGACACGAACCCAGGCCGTTATTAAAGACAGTGCACCAAAACTACTGGGGCATCTTCCTATGCGAGCATGACTGTCCGCTGTGCCTTTCAAAAAACAAGAGGTGTGCACAAATCCTAAATTCTGTAGCCATGCTTCCTTGGCCTGCCCGTGTTATGTGAGCATCTTAGAGTCTTGAATGTCACACTTTTCCATACAAGGGGAAAAAAAAAAACGGTCACTATCGTTATCATCATAATCCAGATTTTAAAAAATCGCTTTGAATAGGTGTTGAAATCACCTGTTAAAGACACAGGACTGTTTCTTTTTCCCGCGTTGTTTCTTTTTTTGTTTCTGCTGCTGACTCCTGCGGACACTCCCTGGATTAATCCCATCTACCCAACCAAGGTGTGTGCAGTTTTGTGTGTATGACCGTTTTCATCTCGCCATTAAGGCAGCTATACTCCATCTTCGCAGGAAGGTGCATGCCATGTGTAACGTGCCATCCATGCCCAAACGGGCCTTCTCTTCCGAAAGTAGGTGATGGGATTTGACGTGTGTGCAAGATGTTATGCACGCGTTCACACACGGATCCTCGGTTTATAGTCTCTTTCGAAGGACTGTATGGGAAATGGAGTCAGAACCAGTGTCAACTCTGAGGGAAAATTCCCCCTGTTACGAAACGGCTCTGCGGCGGAGATTCGAACCCGCAACCCCAGGATCACCAAGATTACGAGTCCGGCGCTCTACCACTGAGCTATTCCGGCCCCAAGGATTGCGGTGCACAATGGTAGCTTCAAGGTCTTTAAAAACAAGTGACAGAACTACTCGTGGTACTTCAAGGGGGGATATAAAACGCTGCTTCCACCCAAACATCTTATCATATCCAGTATGTAATTCATTATAGATTGAACCACATGGCACAACAAACTATTACAGTTCGGGGTTTTGAAAAAACTGATTCTTATCTGAATACTATGATCTCTATATGACTGTCATTCCACCACACCATTGGTACGATGATTTTTTTTTCCACTGAGTAAAATTGGAAACATTCTATTTAAAAGGAAATATTGGAAGTCAGCTCTGCATGTAATGAATCTGTTGTGGTTTCAGTAAAACTCAAAATATCAAAGAGCAGTTGTATACTCAATAAACTCATAATCCTGTAATCAGTTTCTTAGGCCCGATTTATTCAATTATAAAACCGACAGCTATATGGGTGTACCTTTATACAGATTTCCCGGATATGAGTGGCAGAAAGGAAGAATGAGGGCAAGATCTGCGAACAAGAAGAATAGTTGTTTTACACAACATACCCATTGACTTCAGGAGAAGAAAACATTCTCGTTAATCACACAGTTGGTGGTAAACTGATTTCCTCCACTTCACCTCAGATACTGCCATGTTTATTTGACCCTTTCTCACCCTGTTAACAGTACAACATTAATGTAAACCATTTCTCACTCTATGCAAAATACTGACCCCATCAATGATCCTAGTTCACTCTATATACGATGCTTCACGCAGCAGTATGTTATGTATAACCCTGTAACAGTTACTGAAACATTTTTTTATGAATCGTTTCCCGTTCTGTACGCAAGACATGCCGTATTCATATCAGTCCGAACTCACTGTTAGGCCCGTGCTTACCACATTAATATCAGTTCTATGTCACTGTAAGAACAATACTTACTACATACATATCAATCATGTTTCACTCGTTCTACAGATTTTAAGAACAGTTTCTTAGCGAGTCCGTCAAAAACAAGGACAAACAAGTTACAAGACAAAACACGACGTGTTTCGACCTGTTAGGTCTTGCTTCAGGCAAGAGCAACAACACTCAGGACAATGAAAATGAAGAATGAGCTAATCACTTAGCTTCTCCTGTTCGGCGCAAGATTGATTCCACGCGCGCCCCCATCTTGTGCCGAATATGAGAAGAGAAGCGACTGCTCGTTCTTTGTTTTCATTGTCCTGAACGTTGCTTCTCTTGCCTGAAGAGGACCTAGGAGGTCGAAACGCGTCGTGTATTTTCTTGTCACTTTGTCCTTTTTTTTACGGACTCACTAAGAATTGTTCTTACAATTTGTTTCAATTTTCACCTGCAGTCACGTCACATTGAAAACGAACTCGATGTATGAGACTCCTCCCCCCCCCCCCCCCCCCCCCCCCCCCCCCCCCCCCCCCCCCCCCCCCCCCCCCCCCCCCCCCCCCCCCCCTTGATGTGAACCCATCCTCTGACTCTGTGTTCAATGCTTGGTACAGTCAAGTGAACGCTGTCTCATGTTGTGCGCAGCCGGAGCCCGCCGCTACCACAGCCTCTGTGATTCTTCTCACGGTGATGACCTTGATGGCCTTCCGCTTCCTGTAGACCCCCAATGTCCTTCAACTGACCCTGGCCGTGGTATTCCTCTAGCACTTCATCAGAAGCACATCTGTTCCTCCGGCCATAGTTTATCAACTTTTTTTTTTTTTACAACATTGAGCACAAAAAATGGCGTTGCATTGTTATCACGTTAACATAAATCTATGCCAGTGACTTTTGTGCCTACTCGTCTGTCCAGGAGGAGATAGCCATGTATTGTTAAGTCTTCTTGTTTACGTGTATAACTATGCACACACACACACACACACACACACACACACACACACACACACACGCACGCACACACACACTGTCTCTCTCTCTCTGTCTCTCTCTCTCTATCTCTCTCTCTCTCTCTCTCTCTCTCTCTCTCTCTCTCTCTCTCTCACACACACACACACACACACACACACACACACACACACGCACCATCTCCTGTTCGCGTAAAATCCTAGAGTTCTAGTTCTAAACCTTGCCAGATTATCCCGTGCCATTAATGTCTTATTTCGTTGAGGTATTTCTCCGGTTGGAATAGGTCTTTAAAAGAGCTTTGCCAAGCATACTTCTCTGTGTTTGATACAAATCTTTCCGTCCTGTGTCCTTTATGTTCAAACGGTGTAGAAGACTGAAGCCATTTCCTGTTCGACTGTAGGGAATATGAAGCTTCACGTTTGACGTCAATCGTTTTTCAGCAGTATGATATGAAAAGACATAACTTAGTTCGAATAATGTCGTCAGCAGATGGAGATATTGTCAAATCTCTTGCGAAGTTTATCGCTGAAGCATATGAACGAAGGAAGAAAATTCTTTCCTCTGAAATCAGGTTCTGTATTACGAATAAGAACCTGTGTACAATTCTAAGCATTACAAATTGTTATAATTTCATATATCTGACGATTTTGTGATTGCCGTGGGATGGTCCTAGATTACCTTTTACTTTGATGTGGTACTGACGTATGTCTCATCTGTAAGGCATTGAGTTAGATTATTTTGACTGCAGATAGAATGCTGTAGTGCATTTTTCTTTTTGACCCCTATCTTTCTTTAGCATGTATGCATGTGTGTGCTATCTTTTTTTTTTTGAGCGCCCTTTGCAAGAAAAACTGTTAATTGCCCCTCTTGGCTTGAAGGCCAGTTAGGCTATTGTCAATAAAAACTGTCAATTGTCAATTCTCTCTCTCTCTCTCTCCCTCTCTCTCTCTCTCTCTCTCTCTCTAGGTTGTCAATTCTCTGTCTCTGTCTCTGTCTCTGTCTCTGTCTCTCTCTCTCTAGGTTGTCAATTCATTCTCTCTCTCTCTCTCTCTCTCTCTCTCTCTCTCTCTCTCTCTCTCTCTCTCTCTCAAGGTCTGTCATCGTTTCCCTCTTTCGTGTTCACAGATCACCACTCTCTTTCCATTCCCCCCTGGTTGTCATACAGTTGGGGTTTCGCTCTGGACAATTCACATGGATACGTGTCTGCTTTGTGAATTGTTGGTCAAAGACTGTCGCCTCCCATAACGTTGGTATTTTGTGTAAACACTGCTTTTTTCACTGTCAATTTCAATTCAGAGCTG
Source organism: Conus betulinus (assembly GCA_016801955.1). Taxonomy (NCBI): domain Eukaryota; kingdom Metazoa; phylum Mollusca; class Gastropoda; order Neogastropoda; family Conidae; genus Conus; species Conus betulinus. The sequence continues at coordinate 62,660 of JADBJO010010747.1, read as the reverse complement.
GAGCTGTTGCCATTGAGGGCTTCTTTCATCGTGGACCATAAAAAGGATCAACATGGGGGGGAGGAATGGGTGTCGAGGTGTATCGCATGCAGTGCGTTAAGGTGATTTACATAACCCTTTACTATGTACAAGTGAGTAGTGCATTTTCTTTTTGTGAGACTATGTCTAAATCCAGGTAGCAGTAAGCTTTACTATGTTAAAATGCACCTTCTTTGGGATTCTGCAATGAAACCTATTTAGCCACAGATCACAATTTACGCCACGTTTGTTAAGGTTTTCTTTAAGATCTCTTTAATGTCGAAACAAAGCAGATTGTTTTCTTAAATACTGTAATGCTGCTCTGCTGGCTTGATTCGCCATAATAATAAATTTGTATAGTCTTGCTGTACTGTTGTGGCAAACAAATGTATCTGTGTGCGGGATGACTTGGTTCTACAGTTAATCAAACCTTCATCTACGGTTCAACTTCTGCTTGGTAGAAAACTGCATTAAATGGCGTGATCAGGGTATAATGTCATTTCACCCTGGTGACACTATTGACATGTGATATCATTTAACATTGTAGTCAGTGTATAAAGCAATGATTTCATATGACGAACGTTTCTTGGAAAACATAAATTGTTTTTTTAGATTGAAAATACTACCGTATAATTATGTCCATTACAGATCTACTGTCGTTATACCACTGAACATCATCTTCACGCTAGGCAGTGGATGGTAAAGGCTGAACAATACTGACTGTTCTACCAAGCCTCGATACTCTAGAACTTATAACTGCTGAGACAAATGCCAGTGTGTGAAAGTTTACCGTGGACACACATACGCAAAAAACAACAGTCCTCGTCACCGTGGGCTCATAACTCTGTGGGCTTTTTCCTACCTTCCACTCTGTCTAGCTTTCGTACTGCCTGTTTCTCTCTTGAATTCAGAGTAAACATTAATGATAACAATCATTTTGTGTTGAAAAAGTTGTCTGTTCCATCATCATGTTTGTACATAGAAATCCAGCATAGTCCTATTCGATGTCTTTGCTTGTCTGTCCGCGCCTGCCTCTCTCTCTCTCTCTCTCTCTCTCTCTCTCTCTCTCTCTCTCTCTCCTCTCTCTCTCTCTCTCTGGTACACGCATACATTCACGCTCACACACACACACACACACACACACACACACACACACACACACACACACACAGAGCGATGCTCAAGTACTGGCAGCCTTTAGGCAGCTAGTATGTAAAGAAATGAATGGAGCGCAGCGCAGACCAGAAATATCTTCCGGGTACAGAAGGAGGGCAAGTGGAGGAGGAGGAGGGGGAGGTGTACATACGGCATCCTGTGACATGGAACTTGTACATTCCGCCAGTCTGCCAGTAATGCACAGCCTGGTCTTAGGTAACATGCTATGGAATTATGTGACGGTCATCCATGGCGACGCGAAGGGGAGGCGCGGGGTTGAGGGTAGAGGAAGTGGGGAGGTGGGGAGGGGCGGGGGGGGGGGGGGGGGGGGGGGGGGGCGAGCTGACACTGTTGAAAGTCTGAAAATAGAAGGAAGAGTTTGCAAGAAGGAAAGAGAGAGGCATCTTTGGAAATCTTTCGTCAGTTTTCCCTTCCAGATTTTCCTTTTTTTTTTTTAAGGACTTCTGTTGTATGAAAAACAGTTTATGATATTTTGTGAAGCAACGAGAAGGGAAGAGGGAGCTATCTTTGATTTCTGTCCTTAGTTTTCCCTTCCATATTTTCCCACGTTATTTTTGACTTGTGTGTAGTATGGAGAAGTTGATGTAAGTTTTGTTGAACCAGCAACAAGGGCGGAGAGCTATGTTTGCAAATCTGTCCATAGTTTTCCCTTCCATATTTTTCATTTTATTTTTGACTGTAGTATTACGAAGTTGAAGTTTTTGTTGAACCAACAGGAAGGGCAGAGAGCTATCTTTTCAAATCTTTCCATAATTTTCATTTCCTTATCTTCCATGTTAGTTCTTAGAGACTTTCCTGTGGCACGAAAGAGTTCATCATGCTCTGTGGAATCAACACCAAGGGAAGAGCGCCACCTTTGTAAATCTTTCCTCAATTTTCCTATGCAGTATTTTCCATGTTATGTTTGAGGACTCTCTATTGTAGGAGGTATTCTGAGATGGTTTGAACTAACAGCAAGGGAAGAGACAGAGAGAGAGAGAGAGAGAGAGAGAGAGGGGGGGGGGGACGGTACCTTTACAAATTTTTCCTCGATTTTCACATCCATATTTCCATTGTTTTTTTTTTTTTAAAGAGTCTGTGATATGAAATGGTTCATGAAGTCCTGTTCAACCAAGAAGAAAAAGGACCAGACAGCTATCCTTGATAATCTTTCCATAGCTTTTCCTTTCATATTGGACATGTTTTATATATATATATATATATATATATATATATATATATATATATATATATATATATATATATATATATATATAAGGACTTTCTGTTGTATAAAGTAGTGGAAGTCGCTTAGGTGGATCTGACCCCAGCCTACAAACATGTGATCTTGATAGCTTTTTGATCATTTTTTTTTCTGAATATGACTGTATGGCCAAATAAAGTATAGATTTCCGTTCACGTTTCAGCTGTTCGGTTCATCAAGTACTTGTAAAATAATTTTCAAGAAATGTTTGCGGTCTTTATGACTGCTTATTTCAGGCGTTTAAAGAGATTTCTATTCTGTGTGTATTATTATGCCATTTTTACTGTTTTGTGTGACAGCGATTGTTGGAAATTATGCCTTCCTGTCCTAAATGGAGAAATGTTTTTGGAATTTTTTTTTTTTTTTTGACATATCATATCATGGATATGACAAAAATTAGCGGACGTTATAACCATTGCCTTTTTAAAACTGTCAAATACTCTGTGCGCGCGCGCTTACATATGTATAAAGTAGAGGGAAGATTGAATAAGCAGTGCCAAATAAGCTTGGATTATATATATATATATATATATATATATATATATATATATATATATATATATATATATACTCAATTATAAAACAAAGCTTGCTCTTATGTCTTAGCTTGAATAAATAGGGGAAAGATATGCATGCATTCATATCTTCAGTGGTAGTTAATTCTGCCTTCCTAATAATATGCGCTTCAACGGGTGTATGGGGGAATATTAAATGTTTCACAAAATGAGCTTTCAGCAAGCTCATAGTCTTCAAGGGGGAGAGACAATCCCCCATGGAGAGAAAACTCACTAACATGTAACTCCTGATCAGATAGCTGTATTTCAAAATCTGATTGTTTTTCCTTAGTGACCGCGGAAAGTGTATCTTGACTCCTCTGCCTTTTCGGTTTAAGAAGAATGCTATACCAGAAAAAGGCTGATGTGCAATACCGTAGTATGTTTGTTAAGTTTAAAAAAAAAAAATGTGCCACCTAAGAAGCAAAAGAAAATCATGAAAGAGCAAAACAAGCTACATTTTCCTGTGAAAAGTAGAAAATATAAAAAGGTAACCTCTTAACACACAAGTGCTGCGGGCCAGTTCTTGGAATTAATCCGCAAGGGACTAAATTATAATAGACTAATAAATTCCAAGGATAAGTAACCGAGCACCATTCCAGCAACTTACAGAGCAGCTTGGTGTTGCAATGACTGCAACAAATATTCAGTTATAAAACAAAGCTTGCTCTTATGTCGTAGATTGAAGAAATAGGGGGAGATAAGCATTCATATGTATATATATGTATGTATATATATATATATATATATATATATATATAAATACGAATAAACGAGGCGATCAGACGTTTCCCTATTGTATATTTTGTTCGATGGAAATAAATTTGCTTAGTTAACGCACCAGACCCAAATTAGAGATGACTCGAAGTGTAACTAGCAATCAGACATAATCATTGCAACAGCTATCGGAGAGTAATGTGACCGCTGTTAGTTATCAGAAAACAGTGACTGATCGTAGTCACGATTGTGATGTAAACTGACATGCTGAGGATCTCAGTGCAACTGAAGAATTTTTCAAAAAAAAGGCACACAGAGACAGAGACAGACAGACAGACAGACAGACAGAGACAGAGAGACGCAGAGAGAGAGAGAGAGAGAGACAGACAGACAGACAGACAGACAGCCAGCCAGCCAGAGAGACAGAGAGAGAGAGAGAGAGAGAGAGAGAGAAGCCGAGAGTGTAGACGATTCACGCGTAGAGAGCAAAACTGTCCGAGGTGTTCTCATATCTTATCAACGACTCGGTAGTTTAAGTGTACAAAGATCTTTCTAGGGCACCGTTCTGATAATTGTATGGTTTATCGTACTCGGCAGAAGCAAGAAACAATAGCATTTTTGTTTATTTGTTTAAGGAACTTCTTTTTTTTTAAAAAATGTATATACCAAAGAAATCGATGCAAAAATTACAAATGTGAAAGTGTGCATATCGATGGCCCAACAAACGCTAATCTTTTCAACTGAAAGTAAAAATTTCAGATAAACCCATGTCATGTATCATGCTTAAAAAAAAAAACACGTAAAAGACGTATGACATCTCTGTCAGTGACAGAAAGAATCATTATATAGTATAGCTTTTGTATTGAAATGATCCATATTTCGAGTATCTCTCTTGTGTTTTACAGCAGAGTTGAAAGAGAAAGAAACCTGTTAGATAGAAGCAGAAAATAAAAGCTCAGAGCCGAGTCTGCTCGACAGTTGTGGCAGGTGAACAATATTGACTGGATGGCACGGGGAACGACTGAATGAAGCGCCAACTGGCAGCTCTTCAGTCGGCACTACCCCAGGGTAGGCAGCCCGTTGTGTAAACGAGTGTGGATTGTCCAGCGCTTAGAGATTGGTCTCTGGCCCGGGGGAGACTATATATGAAGTATTCATGATGATGATCAGAAAAATAATTATAATGGTGGCCTTCGTGCCATTGAGTCGTGACTCAATTGAGAAGGACTAAGGTGAAGCTCTATTTTGCTGTCATGCAAAAAGACAAGACAGACATGTATGCGCCTTTCGGTAGTTGTGAAATTCATTTTGTGACATCCGTAAGTTTCGGGAAAAGTTGCAGAGCAACAACGTTTGTTTTCCATGCCACGCTTTTTAGACAATTCTGACTGATGTAGAATGTTTGTTATTGGTTGAGACTTTTGGGGAAAATATTCATTATTGGTTATGATA
>JADBJO010010747.1:47500-52500 GCA_016801955.1 Conus betulinus | reverse complement strand
CTGAGCTATTCGGGCCCCTTTAATATATAATGTAAGCCGTTCATTTTCGGCGGAAATGTGTAATGCAGCTTGATTTGCTGCTTTGATGTGCCTTCTATTGGTCGACTCACCATTGCAAGATTTCTCTAGATTTTGGACAATCTTTGTTTGATACTTAGTAACATTATACATCTGTATCTGCTTCTCTGCTCGTTAACAATTGATTTAAATAATCTCATATTGATACAATCTTACTTTAGCACGTGTTGCAATATTTGCATGAAATGTTATTTGATGAGCGTTTGTGTTCGTGAATAAAGCAATAATATGAACTGATCACAATTTCTAAGAATCGTCGATTTTGTACTCTTCAAAATATTGTTGAAGATACACGACCTTTACTCTTCGGTGACACCTTACAGGGGATGGCTTGAAAGATCAATATGCTCGTTCTGCCAGATGCAGCTATCAGTGCTCTTGCAATTGCCGAGAAAAATGCCAATATTACTATCATATTTACCACGGGGACACACACACACACACACACACACACACACACACACACACACACACACACACACACACACACACAAAGCGCGCGCGCGCGCATGCACGCACACACACACACTCACACACACACACACACACACACACACCACACACACTCTCTCTCTCTCTCTCTCTCTCTCTCTCTCTCTCTCTCTCTCACACACACACACACACACACACACACACACACACACCACACCACACCACACCACACCACACCACACGGTGCGAGTCTATAGATTTCTATAAATTTGGCAGGTGAGTCCTAATTATCTTAAGAAAAACGACGTATTCTACTCACTGCATACTGCAGAGCCATCTTTCGTCAGCATACATGTTTGTCCCTCAGGACACTTGAGAGTACAACGATCGTCCTTCGGGCTGTCTGAGGTCGGTGCATTGGTAGTCTGAGTCTTCTTCTTCTTCTTCTTCTTCTCCTTCTTCTTCTTCTTCTTCTTCTTCTCCTCCTTTCTTCTTCTTCTCCTCTCCTCCTCTTCTTCTTCTTCTTCTCCTCCTTCTTCTTCTTCTTCTCCTCCTTCTTCTTCTTCTTCTGCGACTATACAAATCATGCATTGGTTCCCCCAATGTCTGGAAAACATTGTTCTGAGGACTCTCTCTCTCTCTCTCTCTCTCTCTCCTCATTCACTCTCTCTTCCTCCCTCCCTCTCTCTCCTTCCTTCTCACTCACTGTCTCCCTCCCTCCCTCCCTCTCTGTCCCCTCTCTCTCTCTCTCTCTCTCTCTCTCTCTCTCTCTCTCTCTCTCTCTCTCTCTCTCTCCTCTTCACTCTCTTCCTCCCTCCTTCTCCCTCTCTGTGCTTCTCACCACTGTCTCTCCCTCCCTCCCTCTGTCTGTCTGTCTCTCTCTCTCTCTCTCTCTCTCTCTCTCTCTCTCTCTCTCTCTCTCTCTCTCTCTCTCTCTCTCTCTCTCTCTCTCTCTTCCCCAATATACTCGGAGAGATCCTAGCTGCGATGCCATGGATGAAATGAGGGAAGGCTGCAGACATGGACAACTTCCTGGACAACTTCCTGGACAACTTCCTGGACAACGTCCTGGACAGTTTCCTGCAAGACCCCCAAGGGCTATAAGCAACATTACCTCACCCTACCAACGCGATGACAGCCCTGATATAGTCCTTTTGCGGTCGGCTGGGCTATAAGCAACATTCCCTTATCTTGTCACGAAGGTATCCCAGCATTTTGGGATCCTTCTCTTCAATACATACACTGGGAAATAGCTTGGGGAAAAAAATCGGATCAACAGCTTGTAATGTAATGTCCTTTATTCGCTTATGTTTCTGTAATTCGCTTATAGGTGAAGCATGAAGACCTTTTAGAGTGTTGGGACTTGCGTGATGTGAAACATAAACATTTTACAGAAGACTCCACGAAAACCTGGTTCAAGAATGTTCTACCTGATGTGATCTTTGAATTTGTGAAAGAGATCAACATTTTTTTTTAAATCTGATCTGAGATTTTACGGTAGAAATATTTTTAACAACGTTTCTGGTGTGTGTTTTTCGAAGGTGTGCTTTAAAGGGTTGTGTGAATGAATCAATTGTGAGTTGGTGACAGCCCTGATATGGCCCTTTGCGGTCGGCTAGGCTATAAGCAACATTTCTTTACTATATGATGACCTTTTAGAATATGTGAAGAATGAAGGTGGTACAGGTAGATTCTTTGGTTCATTAGAGCTACCTTAATTTCACACTTTGTATTTCATACGAGCTAATGGCTTGTTTATCACGTATTGCCGAGCTGACCAGGTATGGCCTGTCTGGAGCTGTCAGTTTGCAAGTACGACCACAACCTGGATTGAAAAACAAGATGCAAAGCATGTACACGTACTCCCAGTTTATCTTGAATACGCCTGAGATATTCCATAAAGAGGAAAAAAAACCGTTTTGGGCCGTTATAGCCGCTCGTAACGGCTATTCTGGTAAGCATTGGTCATCATCTGTGACCCACAATGAACATACCTACAAATTTTCAGAAAGATCGGCCAAGTACTTTCTGAGATATTCCATAAAGAAGAAAAACCGTTATGGGCCGTTATAGCCGTTAGTAACAGATATAAGGGTAAAATAAAACATCAGGCATCATCCGTGACCCATAGTGAACATACCTACAAATTTTCAGAAAGATCGGCCCAGTAGTTTTGTCTGGAGCGAGTGGAACACATTTTGACCACGGACAGACACACACACACACACACACACACACACACACACACACACACACACACACACACACACAGAGCATTTCTTCGTTCCCATTCTAAAGTATTCCCTGTTCCATAAGAACTGGGAGTACAAAAAGGGGGAGGGTGGAATCGACAAGAAAGAGTCATGAACAACACAGACACTATTTACATACAATGAAGACACTATTTCAATACTATAAACAACGTGGTATTTTTTTTTAATAACTTTGTATACCAACCGCCGTGGTGTGGTAGTTAGCATCACTGATTCCAAAGCGAAAGTTCCTGGGTTCGATTCCCATCAGAGCCATTTATATTTGTGGGATTTTTTTTCTTTTTTTTTTTTTTCTTTTTTTTTTTTTTTTTTTTTTTTGGCCCGTGACAGACTCCTGCTGGGAGTTGAGTTCGCTACGGGCTTCACTGTGAAGACTGGGACCACACAGTGGAGATTCAGCTTCTTCATGGGTCCGTCTCTGAAAGCGTTACTGAAATTTCCTGAACAACACTGCAGTGTGTGTTGTGTGTCTCTCGGGCCTGGATTACATCATGACTATCTGTCAGCTTCTCCGTCTCCTTTATAAACGTTGATTCGGGACTTTATCCAGAGTCTGCTGGCTGGGCTTTGCACAGGTCGACAAGGTAAGGGGAAGGGGGTGGGGGGAGGAATGAAAGGGGGGTGGGGTCCAAGATGTGGGGTCTGACAGACGAGGTCTGTGGTTGACGGTTCTCAATATTCTCTCCTAAGGAGCACCTGCCGACTTGCGAAGGACTACCTGCTGGTGTCTAGTCTTCGTCTCTTCATCCACGGTGGATGGTTTTTAGGTTGCCCTTTTATTCAGAAGTGAGGCCAAGGTAAATGGCGTCTTCATCCTCCTCCGGTGGCTTACACAATCACCTTAATAATCTGAATTATTCTTTCATGAAAGTATGAGACTTCATTTCTTCATCCTCCTCCGGTGGTTTACACAATCACCTTAAATAATCTGAATTCTTTCATGAAAGTATGAAACGTCGTGTTCATATGGACAAAAAACTAAAGTAACGGCGTTGCGCAATGAACACTCGTATTTTAGTAGATTTTTTTTTTCCTGCTTGTGAAAAGTAGTTGTTCTTGTTGCGACCTTGGCTTAGACATCCACGACACAAATCCGCTGGAAATGAGGAATTCAACGTTTGAACATCTCTAGAATTTAAACTCTGAAAAGAAAAAAAAAAGCCTGCTGCTTCTGGATTAGACAGGCAGAGAACGGTAAAATGTTGTGGAGGGAACAAAGGGTGGGCCACTTTCACTTCACTCACAACTTTTTATTTATATTTTTTATTTATTTATTTATTTTTAGAGCTAGTTGCATATTGAGGCGACTGCAGGCGGAAATCTAAACAAATTGCAAATGTAATTAATAGCGACCCGCCAAGGACACGCAGACAAACGAATCACAAGACAAAACACGACGCGTTTCGACCTCTTAGGTCTTCTTCAGGCAAGATGCAAAACGCTCAGGACAACGAAAATGAACGAGCAATCACTTATCTTCATTCACTTCAGCGCAAGACGGGCGTGGAATGTTGGCGGTTCGCTATTAATTACATTTGAAATGCGTTTTTAGAGGCCCGTCAGAAACTGGTCTTTTCCCATTTCATTGTACAGTGAGAGAGAGAGAGAGAGGAGAGAGAGAGAGAGAGAGAGAGAGAGAGAGAGAGAGAGAGAGAGAGAGAGAGAGAGAGAACGTACCGCATTCGCTACCCTCTTGCTTGTAGCCTTCGATGCACACACATACAGGGCTTTCTCGCGTCGTGTCGCACTCGGCATAGTCGATGGAGCATTCATAACCTTCTCCGCAACTGCTGCCTAGCTCTGCACACCAACGAAGGCAGCGCAGGAATGAACAGCAGCTGCAGCCGCCAGGGCTGAGTAGGGATCAGCGTTACACTGCGCTATGTGGCCTTGTCTTGACATCACTCTCTCTCTCTCTCTCTCTCTCTCTCTCTCTCTCTCTCTCTCTCGCAGACAATTAGAGACAGATGGAGAGAGAGACAGTGACACAGAGAGAGAGAGAGAGAGAGGTGGGGGAGCTAGGGGATCTGAGACAGAGAGACAGACAGATAGACAGACAAAGACAGATAGACAGACAAACAGACAGACAGACAGGCTGATCCTCACAGAAACCATAGAGAGGGTTATCAGTAAGATGATATCAAGCCAGTCAACACTATTCTCTTCCACAAAATAGTTAAGATGTACGTGCTTTATGAAATCACAGCTGTCCAACTT
>JADBJO010010747.1:12500-37500 GCA_016801955.1 Conus betulinus | reverse complement strand
ACTTCTTCATTCTTCTACACACAGTCAAAAATAACGTGGGAAAATAAGGAAGGGAAAAACTGAGGAAAAAATCAAAGATAGCTCCCTCTTCCCTTCTCGTTGGTTCAACAAAATATATCATTAACGGTTTCATACATCAGAAGTCCTAAAAAAAAAAAAAAAAAAAAAAAATCTGGAAAAGAAAACTGATGAAAGATTTCCAAATTTCTCCAAAGATTGCAATTTCTCTTTCCTTTCTGACTTGCAATTTTTCCCTCCCCCTAATTTCTGACTTTTCAACAGTGTCAGCTCGCTTCTCTCCCCCCCCCCCCCCCCCCCCCCCCCCCCCCCCCCCCCCCCCGTGCTCTACCCTCAACCCCCTGCCTCTCCTTCGCGTCGCCATGGATGACCGTCACATAATTCCATAGCATGTTACCTAAGACAAGGCTGTGCATTACTGGCAGACTGGAGGAATGTACAAGTTCCATGTCATAGGATGCCGTATGTACACCTCCCCCTCCTCCTCCACTTGCCCTCCTTCTGTACCCGGAAGATATTTCTGGTCTGCGCTGCGCTCCATTCATTTCTTTACATACTAGCTGCCTAAAGGCTGCCAGTACTTGAGCATCGCTCTGTGTGTGTGTGTGTGTGTGCGTGTGTGTGTGTGTGTGTGTGTGTGTGTGTGTGTGTGTGTGTGTGTGTGTGTGAGTGTGTGTGTGAACGTGAATGTATGCGTGTACCAGAGAGAGAGAGAGAGAGAGAGAGTGAGAGAGAGAGAGAGAGAGGCGGACAGACATGCAAAGACAGCGAATGTGACTATGCTGGATTTTTATTTACAAACATGATTATGGAACAGACAACTTCTTCAACACAAAATAATTATTATCATTCATGTTACTATGAATTAGAGAGAAACAGGCAGTACGAAAGCTAGACAGAGTGGGAGGTGGGAAAAAAAAAAACCCACAGAGCTATGAGCCCACGTAACGAGGACTGTTGTTTTTGCCTATGTGTGTCCACGGTAAACTTTCACACTGGCATTTGTCTCAGCAGTTATAAGTTCTAGAGTAACGAGGCTTGGTAGAACAGTCAATATTGTTCAGCCTTTTCCACCCATTGCCTAGCGTGAAGATGATGTTCAGTGGTATAACGACAGTAGATCTGTAATGGACATAATTATACGGCAGTATTTTCAATCTAAAAAAAACAATTTGTTTTCCAAGAAACGTTCGTCATATGAAATCATTGCTTTACACACTTACTACAATGTTAAATGATATCACATGTCAATAGTGTCACCAGGGTGAAAATGACATTATGCCCAGATGACACCATAAAATGCAGTTTTTCTACCAAGCAGAAGCTGAACTGCCGATAAAGGTGTTATCAAACGTAGAGAACCAAGACAACCCGCACACAAGATACATTTGTTTGCCACAACAGCTCACCAAGACTATACAAATTTATCATCATGGCGAATCAGGCCAGCAGAGCAGCATTACAGTAGTAAAGAAAACGATCTGCTTTGTTTCAACATTAAAGAGATCTAAAGAAAACCTGTAAGAACGTGCCGTGAATTGTGCTGTGGCCAAATAGGTTTGATTAGAGAATCCAGAAAAAAGGTGCATTTTACCATAGTAAAGCGTTATGTATGTTACCTTAAAGCACTGCGATACACTCGACACCCATTTCTCCCGCAATGTGATCTTTTAAGGTCCACGATGAAAGAAGCCCTCTATGGCAACTGCTCCAACTCTGAACTGAAAAAAAAAAAGCAATTCACAAAGCAGACACGTATCCATGTGAATTGTCCAGAGCGAAACCCCCAACTGTATGACAACCAGGGGGAAATGGAAAGAGAGTGGCGATCTGTGAACACCAAAGAGGGAAAAACGACGAGAGAGAGAGAGAGAGAGAGAGAGAGAGAGAGAGAGAGAGAGAGTAGTTACACACGTAAACAAGAAGACTAACAATGCATAGTATCTCCTGGACAGACGAGTAGGCACAAAGGTCACTGGTATAGATTTATGTTATTGTGATAACAATGCAACGTCATTTTTTGTGCTCAATGTTGTAAAAAAAAAAAAAGTTGATAAACTATGGCTGGAGGAACAGATGTGCTTCTGATGTAGTGCTAGAGGAACACCACGGCCAGGGTCAGCTGAAGGACACTGGGGGTCTACAGGAAGCGGAAGGCCATCAAGGTCATCACCGTGAGAAGAATCACAGAGGCTGTGGTGGCGGCGGCTCCGGCTGCGCACAACATGAGACTGCGTTCACATGACTGTAGAAGCATTGAACACACAGTCAGAGGATGGGTTCACATCAAAGGGGGGGGGGGGGGGGGGGGGGAGTCTTATACATCGAGTTCGTTTTCAATGGGAGGTGACTGCAGATGGAAGTTGACACAAATGTGAAAACAATTCTTAATGAGTACGTCAAGAAAAAACAAGGGCAAAGTTACAAAAAAACAAACAAAAAAAAAAAAAAAAACACGCGTTTCGACCTCTTAGGTCTTCTTCAGGCAAGAGAAACAGTGTCCAGGACAATGAAAACGAAAAACGAGCAATCGCTTATCTTCTCATATTCGGCACAAGATGGGCGTGGAATCAATCTTGCGCCTTGCTACGTATAGAAAGACAAAGGTGGCTTACTTCAGAGCTAAGAGTCAGGTTCCACACACACACTTAATTCAGTAGCCAGTCGTATAAACTTATTAATCCAAAGTAACAGTAGAAAAGTTTTTAGGGAAAACAGAAAGTAGCAGGAAGAAAGTCTTAGAGAGATTGCGTCACGCACGGACATTCAAGGGACCTAATTGTGCTTGTCGTATGGCGCAGTGGTTGCAGTGGTTAGTTTTCTTTTTTTTTTTTTCCCCATGTCGGTATTTTTGGAGTTATGATGTGTGTTTTATTTTATTTTATTCTTGTGTGTGGTGTGTGTGTGTGTTTGGTCGAGTTATTGTAGGTAGATTATCGACCAAGAGGGTGCAGTTTGTGTGCTACATTTGGCCGTATCTATTTTTGTGATTGTTGTGGTTTGTGGTTTTGATGTTTTTGATGATGATGGCTGATGAGTTATTGAGATTGGTGTTTGGATATGGTTAGGTCCATATTTGGTCTGGGTATAGGCTGTTAGTGATTATGATTGATGATTGGAGGAATTGGTGGTTTTGGAGTCTGTGCCGATACACAGTGTTCCTATGTTTAGAAGTGTGGTCTTGGTATTTTGGGTGACTGATTGTTGATTGGTCTTTGAGCAAGTTAGTTTTGAGTTTGTATACGATTGTCGATATTCATGCCCTATATGGAGTCGTGTCGTGTCGTTCCCTGGGCAACCTATAGACGATTGGTTGCAGTCAGGGTGTGGCCTTGTCAGTTTCATGGTGTCTGTCACCTCTAGGTGTCGTCTGTCTTTTTGACTATCTAGTTCAGTTGTTTGCGACTCCTGGCTCGAGACGGAGGTCTGATCCAGTGTCTGGTGAGGCAGTTTTGCCACTTGGTTTAGTGGGCTGCCTGGAAGTCCATCGGCGGGTCCTGGTGACAGCTCGGAGTTCCTTGGAGAAGTATTCGGTGTTTCGGTGTCTGCCTACAGCTTCCACGCATTTCAAGGGAGCGCGGGTTTCCCCGGCCTGGTGCTGCTTTGGCGGGTGTTCGTCTTGTGTCGTCTTCGTCGTCATCGTAACTCCAGGTGAGAAGCGAGGGGCAGGCTGTTCGTTAAAGAAGGGAAGGTAGGTGATGATTTGGGTTGAAATGTGTTGAAGTGTGATTTAGTTTAGTGTGAAAAAAAAAATAATATAGAGGATTTTTACGGAGCCGTAAATCGCGCTGGCTTGTAGTTAAGGGGGGAAGGAGTGAGAGGGAGGTGTCGTGAGAGGTTATTGTCATCTGCGCGCGCGTCGAATGTCGGTATGCGCGGGGGGTCGTGTTTTTATTATATTGTGTTTTTTGTGATGATATTGCAAGTTGAAATTGATTAGCGTATGCTTAATCACGTATGGCCCAGCAGGGGGGCGCCGTCCCGTCGCTCTGCTTTTATTAGTATGTTTGGGTTTTGCGTTACTAGTTCAGCGGCGGCGAGCGCTTCCGCTCTCCGTGTTGTTGCTGGTGTTGAATTATGTGGCATTTTTTTTTTTTATATGCCATTAAAGGGGAAAAAAAAAAAAAACAGTAATTTATATATGGCATATGTGGTTTTATTTGGGTATATACTATTTGATGTATGTTAATTGGGATGTGATATAATATGATGTTGGTAGGGGTGGCATGTGAAGGATGGTTTGTCATATGGATAGTATTATAAATTGATTTTGTTTGATTTTGATATTGTAGAATAAGGAGAAAGTTAAGGTGTTTATAATTGGAAGTTAATAACTGTTTGTTTGTTTTTGTGCATTTTTTTTTTTAGGATATTGTAGATTGATTTAGGTATTGTTTGATGGAATTGTGAGGGCTAGGTTGGGTTGTAGTTAGTTTGACGGCTTGAATGCCTTGGTCGAAAGTGGAATTGCGAAGATAATGTGTTATGGTTTTGGTGTGCTTAAAAGTTAGATAATTAACTGCGGGTCAGTAGTTATGAAATTATTTTATTTCCAGGTATCGACATGGTTTAATATTTTTTTTTGTTGCTGCATCTCCTCCGGTCTGGGGCATCGTACCGGGTATTGCCTTGGCTTCTGTCGTCGGTGTAGCTGACCTCTAGGTCATCGTCACACACGACGACCGGGGGGGTCGAGAGCATCCATCGAGCGTCGAAGCTTCCCTTCCTGCTGTTGAGATCTGCTGAGCTGCTGAGCCCTTCGTCGTCTTCAGTTTGTGTTACGGTGTTTTGAAATTAGTGACTTTGTGTTGAACTTAGTGACATTATTGATTTGGCATTGTTCGAGTTTCATCTACCGTGGCATCAAGACCTCAGTGACAGTGTGGTCACCAGTGCCCAAACTGTAAATGCCCGCGAGGGAAGGGAAAGAGTTGAGATGTGAAAATTGATTGTGAAAAAAAAAAAAAAAGAAAGATGGTTCGAGTGTGTGAAGGGTGAATGGTATTGTATATGCGCTGTTGATGATCATATATATATATATATATATATATAATTTGTGTGGAGGGGGAATTGTAGTGAATTGAAGTTTTTTTTTTTTTTGGGGTGTTGTTGTGTGTCCCTTAGTAGTTTGTATTGCGTGGGCACTTTTGGGTTCTGTAGGCCATCCTTCCCCTCTGGATGACCCAGCCCCAAGTTACCACGCGATACCCCCTGTAGTATCCTTGGTTCGATATTAACCCTGTGTGGGTTGCGGTCCTTTGAAGCTCCCGGGATCTGGAGGTGGGGTGTCGGGGCATTATTTTTTTTTTTTTGAATATTATTGATGATTGATGTGTTATTGTTTGAAGATCTGTTTTACTTGTTTTGCTGGTGGTGCGTGAGTGCGAAATCTGAATAACATTTGTTAGTTTGTCGCACCTATTATTCGGTGTTTTGTATTCTTTGTTCTGTGGTGTTAATAGCTTTAGAGTGGGGGCGGGTGGATTTAAAGGGGGGTACCCTTTCACATTTGGGTATTCCTGTCACCGCACTAGGCGAAGTGACGACAGCAGACGTACTTCAGAGCAGACGTACTTCAGAGCAGAATCTCTGGACAGACAAGTTTTTCATCCTGAACTGCCTACACTCTAAGGAAGCTGGGACCGCGTCAGAATGTGTGTGTGTGTGTGTGTGTGTGTGTGTGTGTGTTAGTTTGACAGTTCCTGTAAATGTGGAATTTGAAAAATTTACAAGTGTCTGTGAGCAAAATCTGACAAAAATTTTTTTGCTAAAGTTGCTTCAGAACCTGTCAATCATTTCATTTGTTGTAGCCCTGGGGAATTCAGGGCAGCTAGCTATCTCTTTGAATGGTAAACAGTCCTATCACAGTCTAATAAATGGGTCTTCCACTTTCTGCACACTTTTACAAGTTGAACACAGATATTTATTATGACTGCACGGTGGCCTTTCACCAAGATTTTTTTTTCTCTTCACAGGGACCGCAAACAAAGAACTGAATGATGCGCTCCTGAATTTGAGAATGCTTTTCAGAAAGTTGGTTAAAGCTGGGAAGGATATTAGAGGGATTTGCCTGAAGATCTGATGCATAGGCATTGACACCCGGACAGCACTTTGTCAGTGAGTGTGCTGACAAACTTCGGAAAGTGCAGCAGTGACTTAAGTAGCGGTCTTTTGTTTCTCCAACACAGGCCACTTGCTGGCAAGCAGCTGCTGGACAGGTGCCCTGAACAGGATGTCAGGCCGGACATGTAGGAAAGCAGGGCTCTGCATAAAGTTGTTGTTGTTTGTCCTTCGCAGGTGCAGGCAAGGATGACCACAACTTCTGCTGTCACTGGGTGGTGGTGGTGTGTGTATGAAGAAAGGTGGCAGAGTGGTTAAGACCTTCGCCTGCCAATCCAACGTGTGAGAAGAGCATGGGTTCGAGCCCTGCCTTTCTCGCCCTTTCTTTCCCAGTTTGAATGGCAAATCGAACTGAACGTCAAGTCCGTTGGATGGGGACTATAAGCGAGTCAGACCCGTGTGCCTTCCTGGCCCCCTGCACACGTTAAAGAACCTACGGCAGTTGAAAATCGAAAAGAGCAGGGAGGTTCCCCGCTGCCCTGGCAAAATTGATGTAGATTGAAGATAGCCGCCTGGAATTTCTTACCAAGCCACAAAATTGTCACTCACTGTTATCGTGTGCCATCGTGTACCGGTGGAAATGGAGGACACGTATAAACATCGCATGAATCCTATGTGAGAAACTGCAGGAATAAATGAAAAAATGAGTGACTGATATTTGAATGGTACGGGAAACGACGACTGAATGAGCGCCAGTAGGCTGCTCTTCGGCCGGCTCCACTTGGGTAGGCAGCCCGTTGAGTGAGTGAGGAAGTGTGTTTATTGTAAAGCGCTTAGAGCTTGGTCTGTGACCGAGGATAGGCGCTATATAAATACCCAATATAATAATAATAATGGCTGATCAGGCCGATCTTGGCACTGAATAGTCTGTTCCAGTGTGGACAGGGAAGACTTGGAGATGAGCCAGGGTGGAAGGCGTGTTTGGTCTCTTTCCGGAGCTGATGTTTTTGCTGCCGTCCACCACTCACCTCTTTTCAAGAGTCTTTCACTCCGAACTTGATCATAGTGACCAGGTTGAGAGATCTTGTGTGGCTTCTTCCCAGCAGGTGGAGGCGATGCTACAGCACTTCAGTGGGGTCTTCTGTGTGTCTTTATAGTGCTTCTTTTGTCCTCCGTGGGAACGCTTGCCTTCCAGCAGTTCGCCGTAGAACAGTCTCTTTGGGAGACGATTTTCATCCATTCCTCATATGTCCTGTCCATCTGAGTTGAGAGCGTATTAGCATTGCATGAATGCTTTCCATATATCCCTCTCCTGAAGCACCTCAGTATCTGGTACTTTGTCCTGCCATTTGATGTACATCAAGGTTCCGAGGCATCTCACGTGGAAAGAGTTCAGCTGCCTGGCATGTCGACTGTACACTGTCCAAGTTTCACAAGCATACAGCAGAGAAGTCAATACAACTGCGCGATACACTTTGAGTTTTGTCTGCAGGCTTATTCCTCGTCTTTCCCACACATTGTCTTGGAGTCTGCCGAAGGATGCACCAGCCTTAGCAATCCTCTATGCAACTTCCTCGTCGATGTTAGCAGTTCGTGATAACGTGCTGCCAAGGTAGACACACTTTTCTCCCACTGTAAGTTTCTGGCCATTGACTGTGATGTCTGGCTTTATGTAGGGGGTTGCATAAGGTTGCTCATGCAGTACTTCAGTCTTCTTCGTACTGATTGTGAGACAGGAGTCGTCACAGGTTTTGGCAAACCAGTCCATACTCTCCTGCATGTCAGTTTGTGTGGCAGCATTCAATGCGCAGTCATCGGCGAAGAGAGAGTCACGGACAGTGTCGTCCCGGACATTGGTTTTGGCTTGTAGCCCCCTGACGTTGAAGGGCTTTCCATCAGTCCAATATTTAAAGCCAACTCCAGTGTCACCATCTCAGAAAGCATTCGTCAGTATGGCAGGAAACGTCATACTAAAGAGGGTGGTGGTAGCGCGTGGCCCTGCTTGACGCCAATTGAAACAGGGAATGGCCGTGAGTACTCTCCATCATCCTGCACTCTTGCCTGCATGCCGTCTTGGAACTCTCTGACCATGGAGATGAACTTTGAGGGGTGTGCAAACTTCGCCATGATCTTCCCCAACCCTTCTCGGCAGACAGTGTCGAATGCCTTGGTCAGCTCTACAAATGTGGTGGAGAGGATGACATTCTGCTCCTGACATTTCTTTTCTGATTGCCAAGCAGCAAAATCATGTCCACAGTGCTGCGACCCCTCCTGAATCCGCACTGGCTCTCAGGTAACAAGCCTTGCTCCAGGTGCTGACAGAGACAGTTGAGTAGGATTCTGGCCAGAGTCTTTTCGACGATGGAGAACAGCGAGATGCCACGGTGGTTGTCACATATTTTTCAGTTCCCTTTCTGCTTACAGAGGTGAACGATACAGGCGTCTTTGAACGCTTGTGGAGGTTTCACTAGGTTCCACATGGAGTAGAATAACTCGGTGAGTTTCCCGATCAGTTGTGGGGTACCAGAGGTGTATATTTCTGCTGCTGGGACAGAGTCAGCAAAGGTGCTTTGCCACTGGACCTAAGCTTCACAGCTTTCACTTCAGTTTTGGTGGGGAGATCATCAAGCGTGTAGTCAAGTGGGACTTGAGGCAGTCTTGCGATCGCTTCGACATTTGTTGTTGATGGCCGGTTGAGGACACTATTAAAGTGTTTGGCCAACCTGTCTCCTTGTCAGTCATCAGTCTATTCCCGTCAGCACTGATGAGAGGGGACGATCCTGGCGATGTGGAACCATAGATAGTCTTAAACGCACCGTAAAAGTTCTTCACGTTCACGTCATCGCAGTCAGCAAAAGACTGGATCTCTTCAGCCTTCTTATTCAGCCGTACGTCGTCTGCATTTTACGCAATTCAGATTGTGCAGTCTTTTGGGCAGTGTTGAATGCAGTTGGCTTGGAAACAGAGTGGACCCTATGGAGTATGGTGTCTGTTTTTTTCGTCGAGCAAGGATTGGATACGATCATTATTTCTACCGAACCAGTCTTGATGCTTTCCTGTGAAGGGACCCACCACTTCTGAGGCAGCAGCATAGACTTTATCGAAAAATATCTCCCAGTCTGTCTCAACAACATGAGAATTGAACCTTGAGGTTTTCAATTTGCTGTCAAATTCTTTCACCTATCTCTGTCTGTCGAGGTCACATTTAAATTAAGCCTTGGCACCTTTCTTCCTTGTGGCCCTTCTGGGCGGCTGTATCTTAATGTTAAGCGTCGAGATCAACAAGAGATGGTCGATCCAACACTCTGCACCACACACGGCTCTGGTAACTCTGACATCCTGCCTGTCCCTTTTCCTGACGATGACATAATCAAACAGATGCCAGTGCTTGGAGCGAGGGTGCATCCATGTTGTCAGGTTACGATTATGAAGGCGAAAGAGCGAACTGGGGATGAGAACGTCATGTTCAGCGCAGGTTTCCAGCAGTAGTAGACCATTGGTGTTGTGCAACGCCATATTCCCCTAAAACTCCATCCCAAGACGTATGATCTGCGCCGCCTCTGGCGTTGAAATCACCGAGGATGAGTTCATCTGCTCTGGATACGGGAGAGATAGTCTCTTTCAGATTCTCAAAGAATCGTTCTTGGACCTTGTCAGCGTTTGTCATAGTGGGGCGTATACGCTGATTAGTGTGGCGTACTGCTTTCCTGGGAGAGGTAGTCGGACTGTCATCAGGTGATCGATGATGCCCTTGGGAGCACAGTCAACCTGCGGATCAGATTGGATCTGATGGTGAATCCAGCTCCTACCTTACATTGCTCTTCTTGTTTGTGTCCAATCCGGAAGAATATGTACCCTGCATATATCTCTGTCAGTCGGCCCTTCCTCTGCAAGCCGAGTCTCACTGAAGGCAGCAACCTGCACTCTGCATCTTTACCAGCTCTCTGGCGATGAGAGCAGTCCTCCTGTCTGGTCTGTCGGCTCCACAACTTCCACTGAAGTGCAGGCGTTCCATGTGCCTTGAGTGAGTGGGGGTCATCTTTGCAGATTTTTTTGATTTCTTACCGCTTGAGGGATCCCCGCCAGCCGTGGTGTGTTGGCCAGGGTCCGAGTGAAGCAGGCGATGCTTGTGGCACCTTTTCTAGCCCCTTCCCCTGGATTACAGGGGAACATTCCAGCAGCAGTACATTCCTAAACAGGGCTGCTCCATCGCTCAGGTGACTGTCAAACTCCAGTGCTGCTTCGTCACTGAAAAGCGACCCTAAGATCCTGAACCGCATACTTGAAAAGCTGCGGCTATGACTGCCAGTGTATGCACACCTGTCATTTGGCCACGTCCCCAGGCCGCAGGACTTGAAGAATGATGATGATGATGATGATGATGATGATGATGAGTGGTGAGGTGACAGGAGGTGAAGTCATGGCTTGCGCGGGAATTAGATGATAGCGAAGGAGAGTCGCGCAGGGTCATCAGCCTCGCTCTCTCTCTCGTCCCTGCTGGTGTATGGGGTGCCACGGAGGGGTAACAGCTGTGATAAGTGGGGGGGGGGGGGGGGGGGGGGTAATACGTCAATACTGTCACATCCTGTTAGTGTTTGTGCAGTTTGGTCCCCCACTAGTATTCATCTCTCACCTATGGATCCTCGTAGCTGTTTGCATGAACAGCAGCCACAACCTGGGTAACGGCGTTGACCGGCTGGCAGAGCTTGGTGAGGGGGGCTGGAAATAGCTCAGTGGTAGAGCGCCGGACTCGTAATCTTGGTGATCCTGGGTATGCGGGTTCGAATCTCCGCCGGGCCGTTTCGGTGCAGGGGGATTTTTTCCCTGAGTTAACATTGGTTCTGACTCCATTCCCCATACAGTCCTTCGAATGAGACTATAAACCGAGGTTCGGTGTCTGAACGCACGCACAACATCTTGCACACACGTAAAATCCCATCACCAACTTTCGGAAGAGATGGCCAGTTTGGCCGTTGGTATGATGGCACGTTACACATAGCATGCACCCTGCATGACAGATGGAAAGAATGAAGTAAGGATACTGAGTGAACGATATGGACTGGTTGAAGCGGGAAACGACTGAATGAAGCGCCAGCTGGCAGCTCTTCAGTCGGCACTACCCAGGTAGGCAGCCCATTGTGTAAACGAGCGTGGACTGTAAAAAACGCTTAGAGCTTGGTCTCCAGCCGAGGATACGCGCTATATAAGTATTCATAATAATGATAATAATAGGGTGGCTGACAGGTCTCAATCCTTCAGTGAGTAAGGGCCTGTCTACTTATCCATGCGAAGACTGCTTTCAGCAGACTGCGAGGAAGAAACCACAAGATGGTTCAACGGGCAAGACGGCAGATCCAGCAAAGCGTTGTTCAGTGAGACACGAAGGACACTGCTGGTCATTCTTTACGTCTGGCTCATCTGCAGCTGTCTTACTTTGTCTAGCCACTGGATTCCGATGAGCAGAGACAAGAGAGTGAGGCTGGGCACAAAGTGTCTGCCTGGTGGAGCCCAAGACAACGTCTTCTTACTCATTGTTCTTTTCACAGAGGCTGCTAACAAAGAATTTTCATCCTGCGTTCCTGTGTCTCAGGATGCTTCTCAGGAAGTCAGGTCTGATATAAGGTGGGAGCAACAGTGATGGGATTTCTCTGAGGATGTGATGTACAGATATTGACATGTGGACAGCGCCATGTCCGTTAGTGATGATCAGCCTCAGAACTCCCTCCGCCCATTCTGTGTATATGTATATATATATATATATATATATATATATATATATATATATATGTGTGTGTGTGTGTGTGTGTGTGTGTGTGTGTGTGTGTGTGTGTGTGTGTGTGTGTGTGTGTGTTTGTGTGTGTGTGTGTGTGTCTGTGTGTGTCTGTGTGTGTGTGTGTGTGTGTGTGTGTGTCTGTGTGTGTGTCTGTGTGTACATGCATTCGTGCATGCGTGTGTGTGTGTGTGTGTGAACAGGCTGTTATACACTAATGAAGGTCTGTATACTCACCACACTGCATACGTCCCTCTACATCCTGGCAGATTTGGCCATCAGGACAACTGCCTTCAGTACAGGGTGGGTCTTCAACTGTAACAGTAACATACATACCACCTTCTTCCACGGCCTCAATCATCATTACAGGTTAGTCTGACCCTCAAGCTTCTTTCGCTCTCTGTCCCTCTTTCTATGTCTGTGTGGGTGTCTCTCTCTCCCTTCTCTATCTCTACCTGTTATGTAAGCAATACCCCAGCTGCTTAACAGTTCCTGGAAATGTGGACTTGGGAAGATGTCTGGCGTTTTCCCCAAAGAATACAAATCTGCTGTGGTTCGTCCCCTTCTCAAAAAGCCTTCCCTGGATCCCAATTCATTCAAAAATTACAGACCTGTCTCGAATCTCCCCTTCCTTGCAAAGGTCCTCGAGAAAATTGTACTTGCTCAGCTCTCAGTTCATCTTACTCAAAATGAGTTGAATGACCCTCACCAGTCTGCTTACAGGGCTGGCCATAGCACAGAGACCGCTCTCCTGAAAGTTGTAAACGATCTTCTTCTTGCCCTTGATGATGACAAAGTCTCCCTTCTCTCTCTTTTGATCTTCCGCGGCATTTGACACCATTGATCATGACATTCTCCTTTCCAGACTCCAAACTTCTTTTGGCATTCAGGGCACTGTTCTTGAGTGGGTTAGGTCATATCTCAGTGATCGTTCCCAGAGAATTGTTGTCAATGGTCTTTCTTCATCTCCTACACCTCTAACCTGTGGGGTGCCACAAGGGTCCGTCCTTGGGCCAGTTCTGTTTGCTCTGTATGTCAGACCTGTGTCAGACATTATCGATCAGCACTCATTGCTGCATATGAGTTTTGCTGATGACACTCAGATGTACAAGTCAAGCACTGTATCTGAACTCAAGGATGTTGTCAGTGATGTTAAAGGCTGTTCACAAGATTTAAAGAATTGGATGACTTTGAATAAGTTGCAGCTGAATGACGACAAAACTGAAGTTCTTCTCCTTGCTCCTCCCAAACTCCAAGGTCATCCCTCCCTTCCTCCTTTCATCAGTATCGGAAGTTCCGATATTCAACTCTCATCCCAGGCTCGTAACCTCGGTGTGACTTTTGATTCCACCCTTTCTTTCAAGCACCACGTGTCTAATGTTTGCAAGGCAGCATATCTGGAAATACGTAAGATCAGTTCAGTCAGACACTTCCTTTCCATTGAAGCCACAAAAACTCTGGTTTGTTCCCAAGTTCTCTCAAGGCTGGACTACTGCAACAGTCTCTTGGCTGGCTCACCAAGTACCTACTCAATAAACTGCAGAAGGTTCAGAATAGCGCTGCCAGGCTTGTTTGCAAGGCGTCTAAACGTAAACATGTCACTCCTCTGTTGCAGTCCCTCCACTGGCTTCCAATTCAGAGGCGAATTGACTACAAGCTGGCTTCTATCTGTTTCTCTTCTGTTTCTGGCACTGGACCAAAAAATATCTTTCCGACATCCTCCACATCTACATCCCATCCCGTCAACTTCGTTCCTCTGCCGACAGTCGCCTCTTGCGCATTCCTTCTGTCAGAACAAAATCTTTTGGTCAACGTTCTCTTTCCTTCCAAGGACCAGCTGTCTGGAACACACTTCCCATCAGTGTCAGACACCTACCTTCACCCTCTTCTTTCAAACCTGCCGTCAAAACCAACTTCTTTCTTCAGTCGTAATCCCCCCCCCCCCCCCCCCAACTTTCTAATCCACCTTCCGAGTGTCTGAGTGGGTTTTTGCGAGCACGTCTGGTGGTTGTGTTGCTTGTGCGTGCAGGCCGTGTTGTTGTGAGTGCGTGCGTGCATGCGGGTGTCTGAGAGCGTGGGTTTTTGGTCGTGCGTGAGCGCGCGCGCATATATGTGTGTGTGTGTGTGTGTGTGTGTGCGTGCGTGCGTGCGTGCGTGTGTGTGTGTGTGTGTGTATGCGCTGTTGGTAATGTAAAGCGCTTAGAGCCCTATTTTTTAGAGAATAGGCGCTATATAAATCAACATTATTATTATTATTATTATGTACAGATGTCTGTATGCACAAATCTGACAAATATTTGGCAAATGTTGCTGTAAAATACGTCAATCATTCTCTCGGTCGTGACCCTCTGGAATCATGAATCATCTGCTCCAAACCAATCCATTTAAAACAACAGACTGAGCAGTCTCTGACTGCTACATAGTCTTTCCACAGTGTAAAGAATCAGACCTTCAGCATTCCGCTCTCTTTCACACGTAATACAAGTTGTATACGACGAATGCATATTGGACTGTCTTGCTCGTTGTTCTTTTCACCGAGGCTGCTAACAAAGAATTTTCGTCGTGCGTTCCTGTGTCTCAGGGTACTTCTCGGGAAGTCAGGTTTAATATAAGCTGGGAACACAACAGTGATGGGATTTCTCTGAGGATGTGATGTACAGATATTGACATGTGGACAGCGCCATGTCAGTTAGTGATGACCAACCTCTGAACCCCCTCCACCCAATCTGTGTGTGTGTATGGTGTGCGTGTGTGTGTGTGTGTGTGTGTGTGTGTGTGTGTGTGTGTGTGTGTGTGTGTGTGTGTGTATGTTAGTGTGTGTGTGTGTGTGTGTATGTGTGTGTGAAAGACATTGTGTGTGTGTGTGTGTGTGTGTGTGTGTGTGTGTGTGTGTGTGTGTGTGTGTGTGTGTGTGTCTTTCCCCTCTCTATCTCTCCCTGTGATGTAAGCAATACCCCAGCTGCTTAACAGTTCCTGAAAATGTGGACTTGGGAAGATGTACAGATGTCGGTATGCACAAATCTGACAAATATTTGGCCAAAGTTGCTGTAAAATATGCCAATCACACTCTTGGTCGTGGCCCTCAGGAATCACGAATCATCTGCTACAAACTAAACGATTTAAAACAACCGAATGAGCAGTCTCTCTGACTGCTACACAGTCTTTCATAGTGTTGAGACCTTCAGCATTCCGCTCTCTTTCACACGTAATACACAGTTGTTATGACGAATGCATGTTGGACTGTCTTACTCGTTGTTCTTTTCACTGAGGCTGCTAACAAAGAATTTTCATCGTACGTTCCTGTGTCTCAGGATGCTTCTCAGGAAGTCAGGTTTAATATAAGCTGGGAACAATAGTGATGGGACTTCTCTGAGGATGTGATGTACAGATATTGACATGTGGACAGCGCAATGTCCGTTAGCGATGCCAACCTCAGAACCCCCTCCGCCCATTCTGCGTGTGTGTATGTGTGTGTGTGTGTGTGTGTGTGTGTGTGTGTGTGTGTGTGTGTGTGTGTGTGTGTGTGTGTGTGTGTGTGTGTGTGTGTGTGTGTCTTTGTGTGCGTGTGTATGTACGTACGTGCGCGCGTTTGTGTGTGTGTGTGTGTGTGTGTGTGTGTGTGTGTGTGTGTGTGTGTGTGTGTGTGTGTGTGTGTGTGCGCGTGTGTCTGTGTCTGTGTGTATACATCCATTCGTGCATGCGTGTCTGCGTGCGTGTGTGTGTGTGAACAGGCTGTTATATACACCAATGAAGGTCTGTATACTCACCACACTGCATACGTCCCTCTACATCCTGGCAGCTTTGGCCATCAGGACAACTGCCTTCAGTACAGAGTGGGTCTTCAACTGTAACAGTAACATTGCAAACCACCTTCTTCCACGGCCTCAAACATCATTACACGTTAGTCTGACCTTCAGCCCTCTCACTCTCTCTGTCCCTCTTTCTATGTCTGTGTGTCTCTCTCTCCCTCTCTATCTCTCCCTGTGATGTAAGCAATACTCCAGCTGCTTAACAGTTCCTGAAAATGTGAACTTGGGAAGATGTACAGATGTCTGTATGCACAAATCTGACAAATATGTTGCCAAAGGTGATGTAAAATATGCCAATCATTCTCTTGGTCGTGACCCTCAGGAATCACGAATCATCTGCTCTAAACCAATCCATTTAAAAAAAAGCAGAATGACCAGTCTCTCTGACTGCTACGTAGTCTTTCCATAGTGTAAACAATCAGACCTTCAGCATTCCCCTCACTTTCACACGTAATACACAGTTGTTTATGATGACTGCATGGTGGACTGTCTTCCTCGTTGTTCTTTTCACTGAGGCTGCTAACAAAAAATTTTCATAACGCGTTCCTGTGTCTCAGGATGCTTCTCAAGAAGCCAGGCTTAGACATAATCCGGAAACAACTCTGATGGGATTTCTCTGAGGATGTGATTTACACACACCCGACACCTGGGCAGTGCTAGGTCAATTGGTGATGACCAACCTCAGAACCTCCCTCCCCCCATTCTCTCTCTCTCTCTTTCTGTGTGTGTGTGTGTGTGTGTGTGTGTGTGCGTGTGCGTGTGTGTGTGTCTTTGTCTGTGTCCGTGTGTCACAGTTCAGAAACACCAAGATCATAGTCTAGCAAATCTGTGGCAGTAAACCTATGCAAAATCTATTGTAGCATTCAGACACAGAAAAACAAGAACAAGAAGCTGACACGTTGTGACAAGTGCTAGTGCTCTGCCCTGCAAAAGTGATGTCTTCATCTGACCCTGGAGCAACCAAGTCCCTGCAACAGTGTCAACAGACCTGGCGGATCAAACAATTACATGCTGATTGTCAGTAATCGCTCTGGTCTACTGTTTCCTTCGTGAAGCTGACGAACCAGCACGTCTTCACTGTTGAGTTGCACTAGGGCTGCAGACACGTCTTGTGGAGATAGCTGCCAGAAAACTTAATTATTGTTCCATACCCAACACTGGAATCGTTATTTCGTCTCTTCTTAAAGGGTCCTTACCCATAAATAGCATGTTTGGGTTGTTCAAAAATATGATCGAGCGTGTTTCGATGCATGTGTCACTTTTCTTCTGGAACTCACTTCTATCCGTGTTTCGGGTCGCGCACGTAGCCAAATCGTGACTCGCCACGGAGACTGCCGAGCACAGTACGGAATGAGACGTCAGTCGGGGATTCCGCAAGTGACGTATAAATGCCAAGACTACCGTGAATGAAAGGCATGTCCCTAGAAACGTTCGCTATGAGGACGTAAAACTCAACTATTTTCCAGCGATAATGGCAGATGCTCCCAGCTACGAGTCAAATTCCAACGAAGAGGACATCAAACGTGAAATGTTCACTGAAGTGTATGGAGTTCAGCCGTACCAGTTTGAACCTACAGCTCCTTGTACAGTACCACCTCCCTCGCCATCAGACGCTCGTGTTTCTTTTCAGGCAGTTCGACATTTTACAGGTTGACCATGTTATGTACATGTACACACATAGGCACGGCACAGATAGTACTTGATATAAACATCACTTACATACATACATCTTTTTTCACACACACACACACACACACACACACACATTACCGTATATGTAAATAACTTTAAAATGATCATGTGATAAACCACATTTTCCTTCAGTTGTTTAGATCTATCAGATAATGCCTTTTCCTTTGAACAAGAAATGGGTGATGATCTTTTTTTGTGTTTCATTTCATTCTCAGTGTATGGTCGGTTGTAAAAATAGCTGTTGTTTTTTGTTGAGTGTTGGCATCAAACTGAAACATACATTCAGTGAAAATTTCACGTTCGATGTCCTCTTCGTTGG
The DNA here is from genome assembly GCA_016801955.1 of Conus betulinus. Taxonomy (NCBI): domain Eukaryota; kingdom Metazoa; phylum Mollusca; class Gastropoda; order Neogastropoda; family Conidae; genus Conus; species Conus betulinus. The sequence continues at coordinate 19,832 of JADBJO010010747.1, read as the reverse complement.
AACTTGACTCGTAGCTGGGAGCATCTACGCAGAGCTTTTGCATCATCACACTAATTCTCTTCCCTGCTGTAGAAATCTTTTCAATAGCTGTTCACTTTCAGCCCCCCCACCCCCCACCCCCCCCCCCCCCCCCCCCCCCTTTTTTTTCCCCTCACATTCCTCACTTTCAATCTCACTCTCTCCACTTAAATTCTTAAGTTCCACGATGACAATTAGAATCTGAGGGGTCTTTTACAATATATTGCAGCCAAAGATTCTGGCTGTTATTGTAAAAACGGATGCGTGACGTGGCGTACATCAGATCTAAGCTGCAGATCTAAGCTCATTATCTGCTTACTCACCAGGGCAGTTTATAGTATACAGACATACCACACCTGCATATATCTTAAAATGCACACTAAGTCACCATCCTGTATCCAAATACTGATAAATAATTCACTTACTAAAGCATATTGTTGTTGGATGGAAACTTGAACTTGCAGGGGTGCCTGATGTTCAGCAATGTTTGAAAAATATAAACCCAAACTGTTCTTCACTGGAGTCCAACAAGTTATTTGTGGACATGGACACTTTCTTGTTCATAAGAATCGTAACTTCAGTTTTGTTGGAAACCGTAACAGCAGGGAAAAAAATCAATCACAAACATGCAACAGTTTCAGTGGCAGCAGGCTGCGTGACTGACGGCCACTATGACAGTAACAATGTATGTTTCAGTTTGATGCCAACACTCAACAAAAACCAACAACTATTTTTACAACCAACCATACACCGAGAATGAAATGAAACACGAAAAGATCAACCACCCATTCCACAAACCTTACCATCTTTACGTCTCTGAGCGTGGCTCTCTTGTTCCTGACAGAATCCGTGTCACTGTTGCGTTTGAGGCTTGCACTTGCAGCTGGCTAATGAATAGTGTGCTTTAATACATTTTTTTTTCTGTTATAATAGTTGGCACAGCATCCTCTTTCAGCTGTCTTCGGACCCGAATTCCTGCTTCCACCTTTACCTTCCAGGTGTGTCGGTCTTGGAAACTGTGCTCTTCAAAGTGACGACCGCAAATGCCATAACTGTCCCGAAGAACAAAATCTTTCTTCGTTGTGGTGACAAAATTTATCCAAAATCACCTAAACTGGCTGGAAGCACCTGGAAAAGCATGAACGCTTCTTTGCTTATTTCCTGATGAAATTCCGCAACCAGACACAGCACACATTCGCCCCATCTCACTTCAGCCGAACACGAAGAGCGACTTGGCTTTTCGACGTCATCAATCGGGAAACCTCTCTTTTTTATCGAAATCAAGGCTCTCGTTCCTGTTCCAGCCTCTCGCTTTCCCAATCCGCAGGAAATGCTGCTCTCACTGCAAGACGAGACCACAGGCGGCTGATTAGGGGCTGGATTTTGCAATACGACCACATACCAAAACCGTGTATTTGGTCAAAATAGATTTGTAAAAATGGGTGAGAATCCCTTTAAGCTTTCTGATAGTTCCCTATCCTAGAGCGACCTCTCTGCGCAAAGCTGGCTTACGAGGTTTTTGCCAATTGTGTCACAATATCACACACGCCAAGCTAGCAGTGCACATTTGGATAGTAATGATAAACAAGCTGACTTAAAATCGACTTTCAGTGCATGAAATATTGAAGTATAGAGAGATATGGCACAGAAAATAGTTGATGTATAATATGATACATAATCATTTATGAGAAATAAATACGGTCTTAATTATAGTAAGCAAATACTAACAATCTACGAAGCAGAAGTGAGGAATAAAAAGCACCATCAACTAATTCATGCACAGTACATGGCGAAATATCCTACATTGCAGAGAGAGAAAAAAGTCAGTTCCCAGAGCATTATGACTGCGTACAATCGTGTGGGTCTCTCTCTGGGTGTGTGAGTGTGCATGCAAGTGAGAATGAGTGTGTGAGCGCCTGTATGAGTGGTTGTATGAGCGGTTGTTGTATACATATATATATATATATAGATATGTGTGTGTGTGTGTGTGTGTGTGTGTGTGTGTGTGTGTGTGTGTGTGGTGTGTGTGTGTGTGTGTGTGTCTGTGTATGTCTGTGTGTGTGAGTGTGTGTATGTGTGTGTGTGTGTATCAGTCCATGCTTGCGTCCATGTGTGTGTGTGTCTGTGCATGTGCGCACACACACGTGTGTGCGTGTGCGCGTGTGGTGTGTGTATACATGTGTGTGCGCATGTGTGCACGCGTACGTGCATGCGTGTGTGTGTGTGTGTGTGTGTGTGAGTGTGTGTGTGTGTGTGCAAGCGTACGTGCATACGTGTGTGTGTGCAAGCGTACGTGTGCGTGTGTGTGTGTGTGTGTGTGTGTGTGTGTGTGTGTGTGTGTGTGTGTGTGTGTGTGTGTGTGTGTGTGTGTGTGTGTGCATGCAAACGTGCATTCGTGTGTGCATGCATACATGCATTCGTGTGTGTGCATGTGTATGTGTGTGTGTGTGTGTGTGTGTGTGTGTGTGTGTGTGTGTGTGTGTGTGCGTGCGCGTGCGTGTCAAAAGGCTGTTGTACACTAGTGAAGGTCTGTATACTCACCACACTGCATACATCCCTCTACATCCTGGCAGCTTTGGCCATCAGGACAACTGCCTTCAGTACAGCCTGGGTCTTCAACTGTAACAGTAACATTACATACCACCTTCTTCCACGGCCTCAAACATCATTACACGTTAATCTGACACTCAGCCTCGCTCTCTCTCTGTCACTCTTTTTCATTATCTGTCTCTCCTTCTCTCTCTCCCCTCTATCTCTCCCTGTGATGTAAGCAATACCCCAGCTGACTAACAGTTCCTGCAAGTGTGGAATTGGAAAGATATACAGACGTCTGTACGCACATATCTGACAAATATTTTGCCAAAGTTGCCATTGAATCTGTCAATCATTCTCTTGGTCGTGACCCTCAGGATCACGAATCATCTGCTCCAAACCAATCCATTTAAAACAACAGCAGAATGACCAGTCTCTCTGACTGCTACACAGTCTTTCCATACTGTAAACAATGAGACCTTCAGCATTCCGCTCCCTTTCACACGTCATACACAGTTGTTTATGACGACTGCCTGGTGGACTGTCTTGCTCATTGTTCTTTTCACTGAGGCTGCTAACAAAGAATTTTCATCGAGTGTTCCTGTATCTCAGGATAATTCTCAGGAAGTCAGATTGAATATAACTCTCTGGGAACAACAGTGATGGGATTTCTCTGAGGATGTGATGTACAGATATTGACATGTGGACAGCGCCATGTCCGTTAGTGATGACCAACCTCACAACCCCCTCTGCCATTGTGTGTGTATGTATGGGTGTTTGTGTGTGCATGTGTATGTGTGTGTGTGTCTGACTACGTGTGTGTGTGTGTGTGTGTGTGTGTGTGTGTGTGTGTGTGTGTGTGTGTGTGTGTGTGTGTGTGTGTGTGTGTGTGTGTGTCCATGGATTCGTGCATTCGTCTGTGCGTGCGTCTGTGTGTGAGTGTGAACAGGCTGTTATACACCAATGAAGGTCTGTATACTCACCACACTGCATACATCCCTCTACATCCTGGCAGATTTGGCCATCAGGACAACTGCCTTCAGTACAGGGTGGGTCTTCAACTCTAACAGTAATATTACATACCACCTACTTCCACGGCCTCAAAACATCATTACACGTTAATCTGACTTTCAGCCTCTCTCTCTCTGTCCCTCTTTCTATGTCTGTGTGTGTGTCTCTCTCCCCTCTCTATCTCTCCCTGTGATGTAAGCAATACCCCAGCTGGTTAACAGTTCCTGAAAATGTCCACTTGGGGAGATGTACAAATGTCAGTATGCACAAATCTGACAAACATTTGGCCAAAGTTGCTGTATAATCTGCCAATCATTCTCTTGGTCCTGACTCTCTGGAATCACGAATCATCTGCTCCAAACCAATCGATTTAAAACAACAACAGAATGACCAGTCTGTCTGACTATTACACAGTTTTCCATAGTGTATATAATGAGACCTTCAGCATTCTACTCTCTTTCACACGTAATACACAGCTGTTTATGATGACAGCATGGTGGACTGTCTTACTCGTTGTTCTTTTCACTGAGGCTGCTAACAAAGAATTTTCATCCTGCGTTCCTGTGTCTCAGGATGTTCTCGGGAAGTCAGGTTTAATATAAGCTGGGAACAACAGTGATGGGATTTCTCTGAGGATGTGATGTACAGATATTGACATGTGGACAGCGCCATGTCCGTTAGTGATGACCAACCTCAGAATTCCCCTCAACCCATTCTGCGTGTGTTGGTGCGTGAATGTGTGTGTGTGTGTGTGTGTGTGTGTGTGTGTGTGTGTGTGTGTGTGTGTGTGTGTGTGTGTGTTGTGTGTGTGTGTGTGTGTGTGTGTGTGTGTGTGTGTGTGTGGTGTGTGTGTGTGTGTGTGTGTGTGTGTGTGTGTGTGTGTGTGTGTGTGTGTGTGTGTGTGTGTGTGTGTGTGTGTGTATTTTTGGGTGTGTGTGGACATGTGTGTCTGTGTGTGTTTTTGTGTGTGTGTGTGTGTGTGTGTGTGTGTGTGTGTGTGTGTGTGTGTGTGTGTGTGTGTGTATTTGTGCATGCGCGTGTGCGTGTCAACAGGCTGTTATACACCAATGAAGGTCTGTATACTCACCACACTGCATACGTCCCTCTACATCCTGGCAGATTTGGCCATCAGGACAACTGCCTTCAGTACAGAGTGGGTCTTCAACTGTAACAGTAATATTACATACCACCTACTTCCACGGCCTCAAACATCATCATACGTTAGTCTGAACTTCAGCCCCTCTCTCTCTCTCTCTCTCTCTCTCTCTCTCTCTCTCTCTCTGTCCCTCTTTCTATGTCTGTGTGTGTGTGTCTCTCCCCCCTCTCTACCTCTCCCTGTGATGTAAGCAATACCCCAGCTGCTTAACAGTTCCTGGAAATGTGGACTTGGGAAGATGTACAAATGTCGGTATGCACAAATCTGACAAATATTTGGCCAAAGTTGCTGTAAAATATGCCAATCACACTCTTGGTCGTGGCCCTCAGGAATCACGAATCATCTGCTCCCAAACTAAACGATTTAAAACAACCGAATGAGCAGTCTGTCTCACTGCTACACAGTCTTTCCATAGTGTTGAGACCTTCAGAATTCCGCTCTCTTTCACACGTAATACAAGTTGTATATGACGAATGCATGTTGGACTGTCTTGCTCGTTGTTCTTTTCACTGAGGCTGCTAGCAAAGAATTTTCACCCTGCGTTCCTGTGTCTCAGGATACTTCTCGGGAAGTCAGGTTTGATATAAGCTGGGAACAACAGTGATGGGATTTCTCTGAGGATGGGATGTACAGATATTGACATGTGGACAGCGCCATGTCTGTTAGTGATGACGAACCTCAGAACCGCCTCCGCCCATTCTCGTGCGTGCGTGCGTGCGTGTGTGCGTGCGTGCGTCTATGCGTGCGTCCGTCCGTGCGTGTGTGTCCGTGTGCGTGCGTGTGTGTGTGTGTGTGTGTGTGTGTGTGTGTGTGTGTGTGTGTGTGTGTGTGTGTGTGTGTGTGTCTGTGTGTGTGTGTGTGTGTCTCTGTGTACATGTATTCGTGCATGCGCGTGTGCGTGCGTGTGTATACACCAATGAAGGTCTGTATACTCACCACACTGCATACGTCCCTCCACATCCTGGCAGCTTTGGCCATCAGGACAACTGCCTTCAGTACAGGGTGGATCTTCAACTGTAACAGTAATATTACATACCACCTTCTTCCACGGCCTCAAACATCGTTACACGTTAATCTGACCTTCAGCCTCTCACTCTCTCTCTGTGTCCCTCTTTCTATGTCTGTGTGTGTGTCTCTCTCCCCTCTCTCTCTCTCCCTGTGATGTAAGCAATACCCCAGCTGCTTAACAGTTCCTGAAAATGTGGACTTGGGAAGATATACAAATGTCTGTATGCACAAATCCGACAAATATTTGCCAAAAGTTGCTGTAAAATACGCCAATCATTCTCTTGGTCGTAACCCTCTGGAATCACGAATCATCTGCTCCAAACCAATCCATTTAAAAACAACAGCAGAATGACCAGCCTGTCTGACTGCTACACACTCTTTTCAGAGTGTATACAATGAGACCTTCAGCATTCTGCTCTCTTTCACACGTATACACAGTTGTTTATGATGACTGCATGGTGGACTGTCTAACTCGTTCTTTTCACTGGCTGCTAACAAAGATTTTTCATCATCCTGCGTTCCTGTGTGGACAGCATCATGTCCGTTAGTGATGACCAACCTCAGAACCCCCTCCGCCCATTCTGCGTGTTTGTATGTGTGTGTGTGTGTGTGTGTGTGTGTGTGTGTGTGTGTGTGTGTGTGTGTGTGTGTGTGTGTGTGTCTATGTTTGTGTCCATGTGCACATGCATTCGTACATGCGTGTGTGCGTGCGTGTTTGTGTGAACAAGCTGTTATACACCAATGTAGGTCTGTATACTCACCACACTGCATACGTCCCTCCACATCCTGGCAGCTTTGGCCATCAGGACAACTGCCTTCAGTACAGCCTGGGTCTTCAACTGTAACAATAATAACACTACATACCACCTTGTTCAACGGCCTCAAACATCATTACACGTTAGTCTGACCTTCAAGCTTCTTTCTCTCTCTGTCCCTCATTCTATGTCTCTGTGTGTGTGTCTCTTTGCCCTATCTCTATCTCTCCCTGTGATGTAAGCAATACCCCAGCTGCTTAACAGTTCCTGGAAATGTGGACTTGGGAAGATGTACAGATGTCTGTATGCACAAATCTGACAAATATTTGGCAATGTTGCTGTAAAATACGTCAATCATTCTCTCGGTCGTGACCCTCAGGAATCATGCATCATCTGCTCCAAATCAATCCATTTAAAACAACAGACTGAGCAGTCTCTCTGACTGCTACATAGTCTTTCCATAGTGTAAACAATCAGACCTTCAGCATTCCGCTCTCTTTCACACGTGATACAAGTTCTTTATGACGAATGCATGGTAGACTGTCTTGCTCCTTGTTCTTTTCACTGAGGCTGCTAACAAAGAATTTTCATCCTGCTTTCCTGAGTGTCAGGATGCTTCTCGGGAAGTCAGGTTTGGTATAAGTTGTGAATAACAGTGATGGGATTTCTCTGAGGATGTGATGTACAGATATTGACATGTGACACGCGCCATGTCAGCTAGTAATGACCAACCTCAGAACCCCCTCCGCCCATTCTGTGTGTGTTGGTGCGTGTGTGTGTGTGTATGTGTGTGTGTATCTTGGTGTGTGTATATATGTGTGTGTGTGTGTGTGTGTGTGTGTGTGTGTGTGT
>JADBJO010010747.1:0-7500 GCA_016801955.1 Conus betulinus | reverse complement strand
TCTGTATGCTCACCCACACTGCATACGTCCCTCTACATCCTGGCAGCTTTGGCCATCAGGACAACTGCCTTCAGTACAGGGTGGGTCTTCAACTGTAACAGGAATATTACATACCACCTTCTTCCACGGCCTCAAACATCATTACACATTAGTCTAACCTTCAGCCTCTCACTCTCTCTGTCCCTCTTTCTATGTCTGTGTGTGTCTCTCTCTATCCTCTCTATCTCTCCCCCGAGATGTAAGCAATACCCCAGCTGCTTAACAGTTCCTGAAAATGTGGACTTGGGAAGATGTACAGATGTCTGTATGCACAAATCTGACAAATATTTGGCCAAAGTTCCTGTATAATCTGCCAATCACTCTCTTGGTCGTGACCCTCTGGAATCAGAATCATCTGCTCCAAACCAATCCATTTAAAACAACAGCACAATGACCAGTCTCTCTCTCTCACTGCTACACACTCTTTCCATGGTGTAAACAATGAGACCTTCAGCATTCTGCTCTCTTCACACGTAAAACACAGTTGTTTATGATGACTACATGGTGGACTGTCTAACTCGTTGTTCTTTTCACTGAGGCTGCTAACAAAGAATTTTCATCCCCCTTTCCTGTGTCTCAGGGTACTTCTCGGGAAGTCAGGTTTAATATAAGCTGGGAACAACAGTGATGGGATTTCTCTGAGGATGTTATGTACAGATATTGACAAGTGGACAGCGCCATGTCCGTTAGTGATGACCAACCTCAGAACCCCCTCCGCCCAGTCTGCGTGTGTGTATGTGTGTGTGTGTGTGTGTGTGTGTGTGTGTGTGTGTGTGTGTGTGTGTGTGTGTGTGTGTCTGTCTGTGTATGTGTGTGTGTCTGTGTGTGTCTGCGTGTGTGTGTCTGTGTGTGTGTGTGTGTGCGTGTGTGTGTCTCTGTGTGCGTGTGTCTGATTGTGTGTGTGTGTGTGTGTGTGTGTGTGTGTGTGTGTGTTTATGTGTACACGCATTCGTGCATGCGTGTGTGCATGTGTATGTGTGTGAACAGGCTGTTATACACCAATGAAGGTCTGTATACTCACCACACTGCATACGTCCCTCTACATCCTGGCAGCTTTGGCCATCAGGACAACTGCCTTCAGTACAGGGTGGGTCTTCAACTGTAACAGTAATATTACATACCGCCTTCTTCCACGGCCTCAAACATCATTACAGGTTAGTCTGACCTTCAGCCTCTCACTCACTCTGTCTCTCTTTCTATGTCTGTGTGTGTCTCTCTCCCCTCTCCATCTCTCCCTGTGTAAAGCAATACCCCAGCTGGTTAACAGTTCCTGAAAATGTGGACTTGGGAAGATGTACAGATGTCTGTATGCACAAATCTGACAAATAGTTTGCAAATGTTGCTGTAAAATACGTCAATCATTCTCTCGGTCGTGACCCTCAGGAATCATGAATTATCTGCTTCAAAATAATCGATTTAAAACAACAACAGACTGAGCAATCTCTCTGACTGCTACACTCTCTTTCCATGGTGTAAACAATCAGACCTTCAGCATTCTGCTCTCTTTCACACGTAATACAAGTTGTATATGACGAATGCATATTGGACTGTCTAGCTCGTTGTTCTTTTCACTGAGGCTGCTAACAAAGAATTTTCGTCGTGCGTTCCTGAGTCTCAGGGTACTTCTCGGGAAGTCAGGTTTGATATAAGCTGGGAACAACAGTGATGGGATTTCTCTGAGGATGGGATGTACATATATTGACATGTGGACAGCGCCATGTCCGTTAGTGATGATCAACTCAGAACCCCCTCCACCCATTCTGTGTGTGTTGGTTGGTGCGTGCGTGCGTGCGTGCGTGCGTGTGTGTGTGTGTGTTCCTTTTTTTCCACACTTTTGGTGTCGTAAATCCCCTTAGAGCGTCATCCACATGTGGATGTTTTCTTAGAGGTGAGGATGGTGTCTTTAAATTGTGGATGGTTTCTTCACCCAGATTGTGGATTGGTTACTTAATGTGGATAGTTACCATGTTTGAATGCAACTTAAACCTTCACGTCCATAGTTACTTAACATATGGAATTGTTCCCCTCGAATGACCTAACTCATGAACACTGCAGTGACGAACTCACTGTCTTGACGAATGGCAGCACTGTCAGTGTATTTTTTGGTGAATGTGTGTTAAGTTGTTGCTGTTGTTGTTTGAAAGAAGCCAAATTTTTTAGGAGTTATTTTTTGTCAAAAAACTCAACTTCGAATATCACCCAATACCTCAAAACTTCCTGTCAGAAAACATTGAACATCCTCCGAGTCTTGTTACCTACGGATTGGGGTGCCGGTAAGTAAACTCTTCTTCATCTTTACAGGGCTCTGATCCGCTCCAAACTGGGCTAAAGTTGTGTTGTTTACGGTTCTGCAAGACCCTCCTACCTTAAAACTCTAGATCCCATACATCATCAAGGTCTTCGACTGTGTCTGGGAGCGTTCCGCAGCTCCCCTGTGTACAGCAAATATGCAGAGGCTGGAGAACCGTCATTGTTTTGTTACTAAATTATGTTTAAACATATGTTTAACCATAAGAAGACACACTGACGTTGTTTTCTGTTTGTGTTTTTTTGCTTCGAACTGCGGCGGCACTCCCTGTGCATGATACAAACTATACATAGGAAGAGATCAAAATTATAGCAAACCCCTGACAACCTTGACCGGATGATTTTTTCCCTTTTTTTCTGTGCCATCTTCTGTGCCACCTCAGTGGCATTGCACCCACGCCGCTCATTGCGACACCCTGTCCACAGCCACAGCCCAGTCAGTCCCACCGTAGCCCCGGCACCGGCAATCCACAGGGAGCATTTAATGTCAAGTCGTCAAGAGGCAACCCACCGGAGAAGACACTGCACTGCTGCTGAGTCACTTCGGTGGGTGTTCAGTGGCGCCTGTTCTGATCCAACACACACGCAGGATGCCACATACTAAGTCCCCTACTGACGACAATAATTGCTTAGTCGCAGAAACAAAGTGAATGAGTTCTCCCTCCGGATGGCGCCAAGACGTTCGTCCAACGACAGCCCCTAGGGACTCGCCGATGCCGGTGACCCCGACGGAACTATACCAAGGTCACAGACATGGAGAGGACATCGAAATTGAGGTCACCATGAGAGCAGAGCATGAAGGGCCACAGAATTTGAAACTTTTTTCATGCTGATCGATAAGAATGAGGATGATTAAGATGATGCTACGGATTTCCATTCCGGTTTGAGACTGCATGACAGGGCTGTACTCTACGCTTACTTTCATAATATATATCCCGGCATCAACCAGGCACAAGAGATATAGACACCTGCAGTGTTGGTCAGGAATTTCGAAAAACACTCTCAGAGACGTATCCATTAAGTGGATGAAACTCGACTGCGTGGTCCCAGTCCTCCCAACAGAGCCCGTTGCAAACTCAGTTCGGGGTAGGAGCCGGTCGGAGCAGAAAAATCCCACATGACTCTGATGAGAATCGAACCTACGACCTCCCAGCCGGGAGTTCGCGACGCTGACCACTTCGCCACATGTCCCGTATACTCAGACGCACGCACGCAAATCGAAACTTCGCCGTGATTTTCGTGCTAAGCAGAACGACACTAACAGACTGAATGCGTGCGTAAGCGTGCGGTTGACTGGTTTTAAATGTGGACATACTGTTCATTTTCTTTCTTTTATTAATTCTCCTGAAAAGCAGAGACAGAGAGAGAGAGAGAGAGAGAGAGAGGCAAGGCGAGAGAGAGAGAGAGAAAATAAATGAAATCTTTATTCCATAAGGCCAAGGCCCTCTTTGGAAGATGGGAACAAAAACAAATACATTTACACATTATTACATATAAATGCATAAATATACATTTAAGTTATAGCAATCTGCCGCGCTTTTTTAAACTTGATAAATATAAACTGCTAATTTTCTGACTGTATTGCTATTAGTTGTTGCCAACAAATGAGACAAATGAAAACCATTTCGATTATTAAAGAAATTTTTAGCAATTAACTTTTCTCTTACGCTATTATAAAATGGATAGCATATCAAGAAGTACATTTCGTTTTCGACGGCAGCTTTACATAGTTTACAAATCCAATCTTGTGGCCTATGGTTTCTATACCTACAGTAATGAACCGACAAGTCAGAAATGCCAAATCTAAACTTAGTCATAAGATATTTTAAATGCCTGTCAAGAACCATGCTCAATGTGCAGGCAAAGAGCCACACGGATTACAAAATGTTCTGTACACAGAAAACCTACAACTCTCATTCACGTGTTCACTCCATTCTTGCCATCTACAGTCAATTATTCTCTGCCGAAAGACACATAAAAATTCATTGACATCACCCACACCTAGCTTGCTCCAGCCACACAAATCCAAATCCATATATCTAAGCAAACAGATGTAACATGTGTGGCCCAACTGGTCTTTCCTCGATTATCAAGATGACAGAGCATAGCATATGGCTTCTTTGGTAATCTGTCATTTGACATCTGTAGTATCTTAAACCAATAACGGATACATTGTACAACAAAAATAATAGTGACAGGATATCTGTTCAACTCATTGTAAACTGAATCGTTTGGAGTACTAAGACTAACACCTAAATACCTCTTCAGGGCATATAAGTGCACTTTTTCACAATACGGAGCTCCTTTATCAAAATCCCATATTTCACAGCCATACTGCATAACAGGAAGTACTTGATGGTCAAATAGAGTTAATAGCACATGTAAAGAATCACTACTGAATAAACGTAGACGTTGTAAAATATACAAAAGAGCTTTCTTAGCTTTGCTATCTAAATCACGACAGGCAGTGTTGAAATTCAGTTTTGTCGTAAAACAATTACCTACATACTTGTAGGCATTAACAGCAGGCATAACCTGTCCATCGAAAAACCACCTTTCTCTCGCCCCTAAATAACCCCCTTTTTGAATAACAATATTACTTTTACCCAAATTAACTGTCAAATCTCGTGCGGCAGTTGATCTGTATAATATGTTTAACTAATGTTGTAACCCTACTACGATTCTGCAAGCAATACAACAACATCGGCTGATAATAAAAAAACTCAAAAGCGTCGAGCGAAAATGTTACCGCATGTCTCCTAGTTCTAATTACATCTAGCGCTAATTCGTTCATAAAGAAAATAAAACTGGGCTGCATGTATCCCCCTGATTAACCCCCGAAGAACAATGAATAGACTGGGTAAGTATAGCCCCACATCTAACACGTGCTTCTACACTTAAATACATGCTGCGTACACAACGTAATTGCTTACCCTAATACCGTTCCTCACTAAAATAGGTCAAAGCAGATTTCTATTTATAGTATTAAAAAGCAGGTTTCTATTTATAGTATTAAAACATTCGGGGAAATCAATAAAAGCAACATAAAGCTTACAGTTTCTGGTTTATCCTTTTTTTTTTCTGAACACATGCTAGTAAAGTGAACAAGTGATCAACCGTGGAATAACTTTATTTAAATCCTGTGTGCTTTCATGTATAGAGCCAAGGAAATCATTTATTGATGCATCATTTTGTGAAATATCCAAAGTGCGGGCATTTAAGTCTCCAGAAACAAGAGTGTAATAAGCATTATCCAACAAAGCATTGTCAGTCAAACAATTTTCTAGCATTGTCAAACCATCAACCTCACCATCAAGCAGAGAATAATATCTGGAGCCCTCAGGTGGTGTGTAAGTACAAACGTACAAACATCTTTATCTAAACCAAATAAAAAACGTTTATCAATGACAAACAACAAAAAGAATCCATTATTGACTTTTAATCTCTCTCACATACCGTACAAACTCGTTTTTAATCAGACACACCACACCACCTGAAGGGCAGCCAGCATCTGACAATTTTACTGAAGGTTTACAGAACGATGTATAACCAGGAAAAACATCATCAGAGAAAAGTCCTAACAAACGTTTCAGCAAGACAAAACAAATCCATATGAAGACACAAATGAAACAAAATCGCTGTCATTCAGTTTGGGAAAAAGACCATTAATATTCCAGAGTAAAAACGAGAAGATTAAGATTAAGATTAAAATTATAGTCCCGTCAAGAAAACGAGAATGAAAAACGACTATTTACAAAAGGAGAAGACAAAACTACTATCACTGTCAGAGTCAACAGACCCTGCCCCAAAGACTGATTGTTTACATCATGCGCAATCTTCCGTTTGACCTGTCGTGAACTTCGTTGTGGTTGCTCTACTGAAGCATTGTCACATGTCATCGTTATCTCACCTACTGGATTTATCACACACCCGACATTGCCCTCCCTTCCTTCACTATCACCCCTGCCCCCTCCGTTATCCCTCTTTCACTGTTCTTCCTCTCCCCCTTTACCTCCACCCATCCACTGTCTGCCCCCCCCCCCCCCCCCTCCCAATTCCTCTATCACCCCTCTCTTCACGTGCCGTTTTCATTCCACCTTCCTCCCCACCCCTACACTCTTCCCTCGCACCATCATGCTGCCCCTCTCTATTTTTCTCTCGTTCAAGACTGCCCTCTCTTCTCCCACCGCCCTCTCTCTCATTCACAACACAAATCTTGTCCTCATTCAGATTGATAGCAACGCTTCCGAGTTCGCTGGAAAAGGTTTGCGCGAGGTTCATGCAACAATTGCAGGTGTCAACAACATTCAGGAAAGCCTTCTAAATAGGTGCTTCACTATGGCTTTTCCTCCCTACATAAATTTCCCTCCCCTCGGAAAACTTTCTTTGCCAGAAGGCCGGCCACACCTCTATTTCTGAACCCTTTCTCTTACCTCTTTGATTCCAGTGCCACTGTCATTTAGCATAAACTTCTTCCCTTCAATTAAGAGGTAATCAAAAACATCATGGCTGCCCTCTTCCCTTCCCTCTTTGCGTCTTTCAGATGGGATGCGAGGGCCTTTCTAATTGTCCTCACTCTCTGGGAAGTCTTCCCCAGTGAATACATTGGTACCACGAAGCTTTCCTTTTGCCTTCAGGATAGTGGTCTTCTCCTTGTAGAAGGTGCACCTGGCAATGACTGGTGAATCAGGTCTGTTATTTAGTCTGTGCACTCTGTCAAAGGAGACAGACTCTGGCAGCTTCTCCCTCATGGCAGTACAGACAGCACTCACCTCATCCTGTAGACTGTTCAGTTTAGTGTCGATGTTGGCATTCAGTTCGGTTAACTTCATGTCCATGCTAGCTTCTTGTTCGGCCATGTTGCTGTGGAAACCGGACTATGGCCGAGCCATGCTTGCCAACACCTCTTTAAAGCTAGACACAGGATCATCACTGAAACTGCTCACACTGTGCCTTCGTTTGGAGCTTTCATCTGCAGTTTTGGTCATCAACTGTGTGCCTGACAGAGGTTCTTCTTGGGTGGTCCAGGGTTGATTCTACATCTCCGCACAGCGCCAACAGATTGCAGTAAAAAAAAAATCTGAGATAGCAACAAACCTACCATGACACCGCCTGCAGACGTACGTAACTTCAGTGTCGGCAATCGAATTTTTT
>JADBJO010010746.1:60000-70135 GCA_016801955.1 Conus betulinus | reverse complement strand
GAGAATTGAGAGAGAGAGAGAGAGAGGAGAGAGAGAGAGAGAGGAGAGAGAAGAAAGAAGAGAAGAAGGAAGAGAGAAGGGGGGGGAAGAGTCTCATAGAGGGAGCACGCTAAGAGGAAACGTCATAATGACTGCCACCGGACAACCCAGTAATGATTGGCGGTACCGTGTAGACAGTAACGGCCGATAGTGATGAACGACCGCTTTGAAGGCAGACTTGATCTCGATGGAGGGAGTAAGACAATTCATGTACCGAAGTCGAGGGAATGTTTATATCTATTGGAAGTGGATTTTTCTTCTCGTGTTTTTTTGTTCATACCAGTGCGCTAGATACCAGATACCAGGGTGGTAGCTAAATATGCCATCAGGTCGAATTGCTCATGCATGATTTAGTGACATGATCATCGTGCGGTGTGTGTGTGTGTGTGTGTGTGTGTGTGTGTGTGTGTGTGTGTGTGTGTGTGTGTGTGTGTGTTGTGTGTGGTGAGTGCGTGCGTGCGTGTGTGAGTGTGTGTCTGGGACGTGCGTGCATGCGTACGTGCGTGTGTAAGGGAGAGAGGAGAGAGAGGAGAGAGAGAGAGAGAGAGAGAGAGAGAGAGAGAGAGAGGAGAGAGAGGAGAGAGAGAGAGAGAAGCAGAGAGACAGAGAGAGAGAGAGACAGAGAGAGAGAGAGAGAGAGAGAGAGAGAGAGAGAGAGAGAGAGAGAGAGAGAGAGGGAGAGAGAGGGGAGAAGAGAGGGGTGTGGGGGGGGGTGTCAGAGAATGTCGTTGTCGTATTTCTCAAAACGATACAGCCAATACTTTCAATTTCCCTTGGAGTGCTGGTCGTGTGGAATGACTTAGCATGTTATGTTCATCCCTCAGGGGCGTACAACTCTCAGCCCTGAAGATGAAGGAAGTGAGGGTCGCAGTGTGTGTGTGTCGGTGTGTTTGTGTGCATTTTTGTTTTAATTTCTTTCTCTCCTTTTTTTTTTTTTTTTTTGCCTTTTGTTTTATATTTCTAATTGTTAGAGTGAAGGTCACAGATATGCTTATTCTTGTTGCTGTCACTTTATGTTGTTGTTATTCCATCGGTCTGAGGACTGTGAATATATCAGTTTTTATTATTATTATTATTATTATTATTATTTGTGGTTTATTATTATATTTGGTGTTGTCACTATTCTTGTTGTTGTTTGCTATCGTTGTTGTTAAGTGTGCTTTTTTAATTCTTGCGTTGTTCTTGTCATCGTTCGTCCCTCTCTCTGCTTCCTCCATTTCAATCTCTCTCTCTCTCTCTCTCTCTCTCTCTCTCTCTCTCTCTCTCTCTCTCTCTCTCTCTCTCTCTCTCTCTCTCTCTCTGTCTCTCTCTCTTCCATTTTCTCCCCCTCTGCATCTGTCTGTATGTCTGTCTCTCCCTCCTTCCCTCCCTCCCTTCTCTCTCTCTCTCTCTCTCTCTCTCTCGCTTGCTCGCTTTCACGCGCGCGCGTGCACACACACACACACACACACACACACACACACACACACACACACACACACACACACACACACATACACACACACGACACACGAGCGCGCGCGCATGCACGCACGCACGCACACACACACACACACACACACACACTCTCTCTCTCTCTCTCTCTCTCTCTCTCTCTCTCTCACTCACACACACACACAACACACACACACACACACACACACACACACACACACACACACACACACACACACACACACACACACACACACACACACATCATAGTACTCTTTCTTTGTCCCGACACTATCTATGTACTAAAATAAAATGTAAGTTTGTTTTACGTACTTATCTTGATTTTGCTTTCTTTTTTTTTTTCTGTTTCATGCGATCTGGGCTGACCCTGCGAACTTCAGGTGAGTTTTGATTTTATCCTCCTCCCTCCTTTCATTGCCAAGACTCCCGTCTCCCTGTCTGTCCGTCTGTCAGTTCGTGTGTCTGTCAGTTTGTATTGTCTGTCAGCTCCTGTTGTCTGCAGTTTGTATTGTCTGTCAGTTTGTGTTGTCTGTCAGTTTGTGTTGTCTGTCAGTTTGTATTGTATTGCCTGTCAGTTTGTATTGTGTTGTCTGTCAGTTTGTGTTGTCTGTCAGTTCGTATTGCCTGTCAGTTTGTGTTGTCTGTCAGTTTGTATTGTATTGCCTGTCAGTTTGTATTGTGTTGTCTGTCCGTTTGTATTGTCTGTCAGTTTGTGTTGTCTTTCAGTTCGTGTGTCTGTCAGTTTGTATTGTATTGTCTGTCAGATTGTATTGTATTGTCCGTCAGTTTGTAGTGTCTGTCAGTTCGTGTTGTCTGTCAGTTTGTATTGTATTGTCTGTCAGTGTATTGTATTGTCTGTCATTGTATTGTCTGTCAGTTTGTATTGCATTGTCTGTCAGTTTGTATTGTATTGTCTGTCAGTTTATATTGGTCTGTCAGTTTTGTATTGTATTGTCTGTCAGTTTGTATTGCATTGTCTCTCAGTTTGTATTGTCTGTCAGTTTGCATTGTATTGCCTGTCAGTTTGTATTGTATTGTCTGTCAGTTAGGTATTGTCTGTCAGTTTGCATTGTATTGTCTGTCAGTTTGTATTGTATTGCCTGTCAGTTTGTATTGTCTGTCAGTTAGTATTGTATTGTCTGTCAGTTAGTATTGCATTGTCTGTCAGTTTGTATTGTATTGTCTGTCAGTTTGTATTGTCTGTCAGTTTACATTGTGTGTCGGTTAGTATTGCATTGTCTGTCAGTTAATATTTTATTGTCTGTCAGTTTGTATTGTCTGTCAGTTTACATTGTCTGTCAGTTAGTTTTGCATTGTCTGTCAGTTTGCATTGACTGTCAGTTTGTTTGTATTGTATTGTCTGTCAGTTTGTATTGTATGTCGTCAAGTTTGGATTGTCATTGTCTGTCTGTAATTTGTACTGTATTGTCTGTCAGTTTGTATTGTATTGTCTGTCAGTTTCTATGGTATTGTCTGTCAGTTTGTATTGTCTGTCAGTTTGTATTGTCTGTCAGTTTGTATTGTATTGTCTGTCAGTTTACATTGTCTGTCAGTTAGTATTGTAGTTTTCTGCCTGCCAGTTTGTATTGTCTGTCAGTTTCCATTGTATGTCTGTCAGTTGTGTTTGTCTGTCAGTTTGTATTGTCTGTCAGTTTGCATTGTATTGTCTGTTAGTTT
Source organism: Conus betulinus (assembly GCA_016801955.1). Taxonomy (NCBI): domain Eukaryota; kingdom Metazoa; phylum Mollusca; class Gastropoda; order Neogastropoda; family Conidae; genus Conus; species Conus betulinus. Next base: position 66,964 of record JADBJO010010746.1, on the reverse strand, counting down.
GTATTGTCTTTAAGGTTGTGTTGTCTGTCAGTATTGTATTGTCTGTCAGTTTGTATTGTCTGTCAGTTTACATTGTCTGTCAGTTGTATTGTCTGTCAGGTTTGTACTGTATGTCTGTCAGTTTGTATTGCATTGTCTGTCAGTTTGTATTGTTTGTCTGTCAGTGTGTATTGTATTGTCAGTTTGTATTGTATTATCTGTCCGTTTGTATCGTGTTGTCTGTCCGTTTGTGTTGTCTGTCAGTTTGTGTTGTCTGTCAGTTTGTGTTGTCTGTCAGTTTGTGTTGTTGTGTTGTCTGTCAGTTGTATTGTGTTGTCTGTCAGTTTGTAGCATCTGTCAGTTTGTGTTGTCTGTCAGTTTGTTTTGTGCTGTGTGTCAGTTTGTAATGTGTGTCTGTCAGTTTGTGTTGTCTGTCAGTTTGTGTTGTTTGGCAGTTTGTATTGACTGTCAGTTTGTATATTTAATGGTCTGATTGTCACGACAGAGTTCATGGAATAGTAAAACTGTCCAGTGATGTAGACGTAGCCCATGGACACACTCATTGCCTTTGGCAAGGGATCCAGGTCAAAGAGCAGATCCTCTTTGTTCTTTATTTTCATTATCAGTGCAAAAAATGCAAATGTTTTCATGTTGTGTTGTTGTTGTTGTTGTTGTTGTTGTGTTGTTGTCATTGTTTTGTTTTAAAAAATGATGCATGGATCTCGGGTTTCTGTTTCTGAAAAAAAATGGGGGGGGGGGGGGGGTTATAGTAAGTCCTGATGTCCATGAAAAAGCAAAAAATGGTGGTGTCAATTTAAGAAAAAACTGTCCGAACCCAGTGCTTGATGCAGCGTTCATTTGGCAAACGTTTAGAAAGAGAGGGGTAGTTACCGCCAAGGACGTAGACAAACGTAGTAGAGGACAAGACACTTTCCGCCCCTCAGTCACTCCGTTTTGAAACTTAGCAGTCATACGGCAGGTCTGCATGGGTGTGGAGGCTATAGCAGTCATACGGCAGGTCTGCATGGGTGTGGAGGCTATAGCAGTCATACGGCAGGTCTGCATGGGTGTGTGGGGGCTATAGCAGTCATACGGCAGGTCTGCATGGGTGTGGAGGGCTATAGCAGTCATACGGCAGGTCTGCATGGGTGTGGAGGCTATAGCAGTCATACGGCAGGTCTGCATGGGTGTGGAGGCTGTAGCAGTTATACGGCAGGTCTGCATGGGTGTGGAGGCTATAGCAGTCATACGGCAGGTCTGCATGGGTGTGGAGGCTATAGCAGTTATACGGCAGGTCTGCATGGGTGTGGAGGCTATAGCAGTCATACGGCAGGTTTGCATGGTGTGGAGGCTTATAGCAGTCATACGGCAGGTTTGCATGGGTGTGGAGGTTATTGCAGTCATACGGCAGGTCTGCATGGTGTGGGGGGCTATAGCAGTCATACGGCAGGTTTGCATGGTGTGGAAGCTATAGCAGTCATACGGCAGGTTTGCGTGGTCTGGAGGCTATAGCAGTCACGAGGCAGGTCTGCATGGTGTGGAGGCTATAGCAGTCATACTGCAGGTTCACATGGTGTGGAGGCTGTGGGATAGAAGAGGAGTTCCGGAGTGCTTCAGGTGAAGAAGAACCGTGTTGGACCATGTTATTGTGGTCTGCGCTCTCCTTTGCCCCACTTCCAGAGACATGCTGCGACTTTAGTCTCATTGCATGACCTCCCCACCCCCACCCCCAGCCCCACCCCCACCCACACCAAAAAAAAAAAAAAGAGAAGAAGAAGAAAAAAGAAAAGCTGCTGTCTTTGCTGTGATGACATCCCGGGTCATATTACCAGAGGGTGGGGGGGGGAGGGGGGGGGGGGGGATGGGGGAATGTCTGGGGGACATTATTGATGGTCGTAATTTGAGGATGACGCGTCTGTTAGACAAGATTGCCTGTCACCCGTGAAAGAAGGTTCTCTGTCCCTGTTTTTCCCTGCCGTCAAGGTTGTTTGATTAAATAGTGAACTGGTTTCTGAATAGTAGATATTAAATTGTCTGTGTCTCTTGTTGTTGATGTCGAGAGATCTGTCTTCTTCTGTGCCCCTTTGATGTTTTTTCTGTCTGGCTCGCTGACTGCGTTTGTGTGCCTGTCTTTTTTCCTACATCTCCTTGTGTCTCTCTGTCCCTGCATCTCTCCTCCTTCATATTTCTATCTGATTCTGTGCCTCCTCTGCGTGTGTGTGTGTGTGTGTGTGTGTGTGTGTGGGTGTGCGTGTGTGTGTGTGCGTGCGTGCGTGCGTGCGTGCGTGCGTGCGTGCGTGCGTGTGTGTGTGTGTGTGTGTGTGCAGGTCTGTGTCTGTATATCTGTTTGTCTGTGGCTCTATGTGTCAATCTGTGTATGCATACGCGCGCGAGTATGCGTGCATGTGTGTGTGTGTGTGTGTGGGGGGGGGGGGGGGGGGGTCGTCGTCGTCGTTGACTTCATCATTATCATCATTATAATCATCTCCTTTTTCGTCCACTTGTTGATGTCACTGTTGTTTTTGGTGTTGTTTTGATCTTCGTTTTCTTCTTCTTCTTCTTCTTCTTCTCTCTTCTTCTTCTTCTTCTTCTTCTTCTTCTTTTTCTTCTTCTTCTTTCTTCTCTTCTCCATCATCACCACCTCCTTCTCCTCCTCCTCCTCCTCCTCCTCTCCTCCTCCTCCTGTGCTCGAATTAAGGTCTTTCTATATGATTAATTGATGGTTTTATTTTCATAATACAATATTGCCATCCAAAAGCTGTGACGTTTCTTACCAATCGGCGTGGTAGTAAAAATTCCCTTGGTTCTAATGTTTCGGGGTATTTTTGTGTCATTTCTAACAACACTAATCCACCCTCGACCTCCTATTTTCATACTTTCAATACGATCCGATTTTGTCGCGACCACCATTTCTTCTCCCATACACACATTGCCAGCGAGTGGACACGCCACTGTAGTTCCACATCGATTAAACTTTACCTTGGGGACTTGTAAAGTATCCACCCAATCCGAGGGTTCAGATCCCCTCTCAGCTTCTCTCAGACAGTCATCCAGGCTGGGTTCCAACCTGACATTCCGGACGATAGTTCCAAAGGACGGACGATGTGTGTGGAAACTTCTGGAGCTGTTCTAAGACTGAGATTGCCCAGGGCCCGCCAGGAGGGCTGCAGTGTCTGGAACAGTAGCCGTTCCTCCTGCCTGGATTGGAGCGGATGGTGTGGGGTCGCCAATGGGAGATTACTTCGTCCAGAAAAGAGCAGGGGCAGGATGTCGATTTTCTTGTTGGTGATTTTGGAGGGAGGTGGGAGGAGGGGGGTGGAGAACAGGGGCTGAGTGGGATAGGGGATGGGGGTTCTATGGGGGAGAGTGGATGCGGTTGTTAAGCTGCTGCCTGGCAGATTTACTAGCCAGATATACGACAGTAGGTGAGGGAGAATGGAGGTGGTGGTAAGAGGATGGGATGGGGAGACCGGAGGGAAAAGAGGGTGAGGGTCGTTAATGTATGCATACATACATACATACATACATACATACATACATACATACATCTGTCTCTATCTGTCTGTCTGTCTGTCTGTCTGTCTGTCTGTCTGTCTCTCTCTCTCTCTCTCTCTCTCTCTCTCTCTCTCTCTCTCTCTCTCTCTCTCTCTCTCTCTCTCTCTCTCTTCTCTCTCTCTCTCTCTCTCTCTCTCTCTCTCTCTCTCTCTCTCTCTCCTCTCTCTCTCTCTCTTCTCATATCTTCTTTTCTCTAAACCTGCTTTCTTGCAAACGGACGCATAACGGAAATGAAACTGCTGGGAATTCAGTCGCGCCCTCTGCACCTTAACAAGGTGACGTCAAGATTAGTGTCACCGTGAATTTGGTTTGCCGTCCTTTATATCTTTCCATCGATTCAACGATGGGTCAATTATTCTGCACACAAACATCCACGAGACAATTTTCACATAAAAAAGATCTGCAGTGTGTGTAAAACTGTTGTTCCTTCTTGTTTTGTAACAGAGCCTTCTTCAGAGAGAATGCGAACATCACACAACACGACAAATACGAGATAGTTCTTTTAGGATGAAACAAACAGCCTTGCAAAGCTTTCTCACTATGATGTAAATACGTATAGGGTCACTAAGGGAGAGAATCTTGAACTTGTGCTAGCAATAGAATCGGGGTGATTGTGAGGAGGAGAGAACTTTCGCGTACATTGCCTTAAAGCATTAGACGAGACACTTGGAAAGTCATGGGCACGGCTGAACACCTGTTTGTCATGGAATAACACCATTTCTCCCCTGTTCAACTGCACTGAGCTATGGGGCGATCCAGGATCCCTTGTTGTATGGAAGGGCCAATCAAATGTGGCAGCACATTCGGAATCGTGTCAGTCTGCTAGGATGGCGATTGCTCCCTCACGAAATATAGTTGTGCTGTTTAGTGTGTGTGTGTGTGTGTGTGTGTGTGTGTGTGTGTGTGTGTGTGTGTGTGCGTGTGTGTGTGTGTGTGTGTGCCTGCGCACGTGCGTGCGTGCGTGCGTGCGTGCGTGCGTGCGTGCGTGCGTGTGCGTGTGTGCGTGTGTGTGTGTGTGTGTGTGTGTGTGTGTGTGTGTGTGTGTGTGTGTGTGTGTGTGTGTGTGTATATATATTTGAGTGCTGGTACTCATTTTATACATGTATATTTTAAATACTATTTTGAGTCATTGGTAACAGACAGAGATGGACACCTACAGGCACACAGAAGGAAAACAAAGGAAAAAAATAGTAAGGCAGGAAGGAAAGAAGAAAGAAAGAAGCAAAAGGTTATCTGTTTCTTCATCTTCAATAAAGGGATGTTAACAATCGCAGTTTTTGTCTGTATCCAGGTATTAGCATGCTCACTGACCTCTGAGCTGTGGATGTTTTTTCTTTGTTTCTTTGTTTGCTGTCTTTCTTTTTTTTTTCGTTTTCTTTTTTTTTGTACTGTTTTTCTCCTTCTTGTATTATTTTCTCTTGTTTAGTTTGCTTTCCTTCTTCTTCTTCTTCTTCTTCTTCTTCTTCTTCTTCTTCTTCTTCTCTTCTTCTTCTTCTTCTTTTTTCTTCACGCTCCTCTGTGTCACTTAAGGTCTTTTTATGTGATTCAATAATGACATTGATTGAATGATATTTTGTTATTCAAAAGCTTTGACGTTTTTTTTAACAAATCGACGCAACAGGTTCCAAAAAATCACGGTACTTTTGTCACTTCTAACGACACTAGCCCTTTTTCTATCCACCCTTGATTTCTATTCTCCTATTCTCAAACCGACCCGCTTTTGTCACGAGTAGTATTTTTTCTTCAATACACAAATTGACACTGAACAAACATAGCACTCTATTTTCAAGCCAGTTAGACTTTACTTTGGGGGACTTGTCAAGTATCCACCCAACTTATGGGACCAGATCCCTGTCAGCTTCTCCCAGAAAGTCATCCAGGCTGCATTCCAACCTGACGTTTCGGACGATAGTTCCAAAGGACGGACGATGTGTGTGGAAACTTCTGGGGCTGTTCTAAGACTGAGATGTGTGGGGATTGCCCAGGGTCCACCAGGAGGGCTGCAGTGTCTGGACCCAGTAGCCGTTCTCCTGCCTGGATTGGGACGGATAGTGTGGGGTCGCCAATGGGGGATTACTTCGTCCAGAAAAGAGGGTGGAGGGTGTCGATTTTCTTGTTGGTGATTTTGGAGGGAGGTGGGTGGAGGGGGCGGAGAAAAGGGGATGAGTGGGGTGGGGATGGGGGGGGGGGGTTCTATGGGGGGGGGGGGGTGGGAGGGCGGAATAATGGGGCTGAGTGGGGTAGGGGATGGGGGTTCTATGGGGGGGGGGGGGGGTGGAGGGCGGAATAATGGGGCTGAGTGGCGTAGGGGATGGGGGGTTCTAGGGGGTGGGTGGGAGTGGAGGGCGGAATAATAATGGGGCTGAGTGGGGTAGGGGATGGGGGTTCGTGGGTGGGGTGGAGGGGGGAATAAATGGGGCTGAGTGGGGTAGGGGATGGGGGGTTCTATGGGGGGGGGGGGGAGGGCGGGAGAAATGGGGCTGAGTGGGGTAGGGGATGGGGGTTCGTGGGTGGGGGGGAGGGGGGAGAGAAATGGGGCTGAGTGGGGTAGGGGATGGGGGTTCTATGGGGGGGGGGGGGGGGGAGAAATGGGGCTGAGTGGGGCAGGGGATGGGGGTTCGTGGGGGGGGTGGAGGGGGGAGAAATGGGGCTGAGTGGGGTAGGGGATGGGGGTTCTAGGGGGGGGGGGGGTGGAGGGCGGAATAATGGGGCTGAGTGGGGTAGGGGATGGGGGTTCTATGGGGGGTGGTGGAGGGGGGAAATGGGGGCTGAGTGGGGTAGGGGATGGGATGGGGGGTTCTATGGGGGGGGGAGGGGGGGGGAGAAATGGGGCTGAGTGGGGTAGGGGATGGGGGTTCGTGGGTGGGGTGGAGGGGGGAGAAATGGGGCTGAGTGGGGTAGGGGGATGGGGGGTTCTAGGGGGGGGGGGGGTGGAGGGCGGAATAATGGGGCTGAGTGGGGTAGGGGATGGGGGTTCTGGGGGGGGGGGTGGAGGGCGGAATAAGGGGCTGAGTGGGGTAGGGGATGGGGGTTCGTGGGTGGGGTGCTACCTGGCGGATTCACTAAGCCAAAAAAAAAAATACAACGGCGGCGGGGTCGGGAGGGGGAGGGGGGGGGAGGAAGAAGGGTGGTTGTGGTAAGAAGATAAGATGGGAAAACAGGAGGGGAGAAGATGAGATGGGAAAACAGGAGGGGCGAAGGGGGGGGGGGGGGGGGGGGGAGGGGGGGATCAGAGCGCAAGCTTCTCGAGGGGAAAAAAAAGAAAGGTTTAAGAAAAAAAAAAAGGGGGGGGGGTTTGACAGTTCCTTGGCTCTTTTAAAGAGCATTAGTCATGAGTCAGAGATCGAGCAGCATCCTTGTTGTGGAATGGAGCAGGTGGGTAAGAATGATTAGATACATTGCGTGTTCTGGTGTCTTCAAAAACAGGACA
>JADBJO010010746.1:37500-57500 GCA_016801955.1 Conus betulinus | reverse complement strand
ATCCGCCTGTAGTCGCCTCGCTTTGCAGCTATCTCTGCCACGTTCAGACCATCACCCTTCTGTGGTATTTAGTCATCACACGTGAGTCTAAATAGGCACATTTCGATGGTTGTTATCCATCACACATGAGTCCAAAAAGGCATACGTCAATGGTTGTTATTCATCACAGGAGAATCTGAACAGACATGTTTCAGTGGTTGTTAACCAATACATGGGAATCTGAACAGACATGTTTCAGTGGTTGTTAATCAATACATGGGAATCTGAACAGACATGTTTAGGTGGTTGTTAATACATGGGAATCTGAACAGACATGTTTTAGGTGGTTGTTAATCAATACATGGGAATTTGAACAGACATGTTCAAGTGGTTGTTAATACATGGGAATCTGAACAGATATGTTTTCAGTGGTTGTTAATACATGGGAATCTGAACAGACATGTTTTAGTGTGGTGGTTAATAATACATGGGAATCTGAACAGACATGTTTAGGTGGTTGTTCATCAATATACATGGGAATCTGAACAGACATGTTTAGGTGGTTGTTAATACATGGGAATCTGAACAGACATGTTTCGGTGGTTGTTAATCAATACATGGGAATCTGAACAGACATGTTTCGGGTGGTAGTTAATCAATACATGGGAATCTGAACAGACATGTTTCGGTGGTTGTTAATCAATACATGGGAATCTGAACAGACATGTTTCGGTGGTTTGTGTTAATCAATACATAGGAATCTGAACAGACATGTTTAGGTGGTTGTTAATACATGGGAATCTGAACAGACATGTTTCGGTGGTTTGTTAATACATGGGAATCTGAACAGACATGTTTCGGTGGTTGTTAATCAATACATAGGAATCTGAAGAGACATGTTTCGGTGGTTGTTCATCAATACACTGAACAGACATGTTTTCGTGGTTGTTCAATACATGGGGAATCTGAATAGACACATTTCAATGGTTGTTATTCATCAAATGTGGGTCTGAGTAGGCGTTTTTCCCTTTCTTCTTGTTTTCTCGCAACAGAAATCATACTTATTATTCAATGTAAAAAAAAAATAAATAAATAAAAATGAAAACAACAACAAAAAAAAAACAGGATAAATTAGACATCAACTTGCACAGTTTATTTTCCATCAGTGTGTATGTGAATAATAATATACAAGTTGTATGGATAGTGATTTTGTTGTTTATTTTCTAACTTGAACTCTAACTTTATGCAACCCTGAAGCCAAATTGAAATTCGCCTTGCCAGCTCCAGCCACCCGCCCGTCTCTCTAAACCTCCCTTCTTATTCTCTCTCTCTCTCTCTCTCTCTCTCTCTCTCTCTCTCTCTCTCTCTCTCTCTCTCTCTCTCTCTCTCTCTCTCTCTCTCTCTCTCCTAACAAGTTTCGTTTAAGTATGCTTTTAGCTTCAGGAAAAGATAAGTTTGTGATGAAATTATCGATATTTACTTACACAAAGCATTTCAGTTGCGTTCTATAATGATGTTATGATGTATGTAGAGATTCTAGTTATTTCGTGTTAGTGAATATTACTGTGTTATGATTATGTTCATGTTACCCCCTTCATAAGGGGGCAATTTCCTCAATAAACATAATGTATTCATTCATTTGTTCGTTCGTTCAATGGTTCGTCCGTTCATTCAGTTATTCTCTCTCTCTCTCTCTCTCTCTCTCTCTCTCTCTCTCTCTCTCTCTCTCTCTCTCTCTCTCCTCTCCTCTCTCTCTCTCTCCTCCCTCACACCCTCTCTCTCTCTCTCTCTCTCTCTCTCTCTCTCTCTCTCTCTATATCTATCTATCTATATCTATCTATCTATCTATCTATATATCTATCTATATATATATATATATATATATATATATATATATATATATATATATATATATATATATATATATATATATATATAATATGCTGAACAACGAAGTAGTGGGAAAACAAGTGCAGGTTAAAAATTCTTCCATCATTATAGTAATGACTTGGCATAGATTTGAAATTTAAAAAAGAAAAAAAAAATGAAGATGAAGAAAAAATGGGGAAAACATATATATTATAAATATGAAACTCCCTCACTAGCTGCTGAGGGAACCATCATAATCCTTCTCGAAGGCAGATCTATATGTATTGCCTGCTCCTAGGCCTTTCGTCCGCTATATACAAAAACACATATACTCCCGCATATACGCGCACGAGCGCATACATACCTACAAACACGCACCCTTGTTTTATTTCCAGTTTCAGAGCTGTTATAAACCCAGAGTACTGCAGACATACAGGAATCACAGCAGTAGCGTCCATCACATAAAGAGGAGAATATGCATGCACTTTTCGCTCTGTGTGCATAGAACAGTCAAGAAAACTCAGATTCACATAATGATGCCAACAGTCAACGCAGAGCACTATACCGCGCTTAATATGATCAGCTTCTAGAATGAGACTGCCGTTCAGTGCTGAATAGGATCAGCCAGCTGAGAGGCTTGACACATTTGGCCATTTTGTGATATCCTTTTTTAATGCACGTACACAATATCTTTCAAATCATCGTGCGTTTTACAAGTTAGAAGATAAATAAGTACAGAAAGTGAATCTAACGACAATCACACACACACAAAAATAAATAAAATAAAATAAAATACAAAATAATAAAAAATAAAAACAGGGAAAGTCCGTCGAGTTTATGGGCTGAAATGAATTCCTGTCATTCAAACCTTTTTTTTCTAGTTTGTTTTGTGTTTAAGACGAGCAATAACAGAGATAACACTGAGAGAGAGATAGAGAGAGAGAGAGAGAGAGAGAGAGAGAGAGAGAGAGAGAGGAGAGAGAGAGAGAAGAGAGAGAGGAGAGAGAGAGAAACACACACACACCACACTCGCGCGCTTGCTTCCTTTGGGCAAGGGGTGTGTGTGTGTGTGTGTGTTGTGTGGTGTGTGTGTGTGGTGCGTGCGTGCGTGCGTGCGTGAGTGCGTGCGTGCGTGGTGGTGCGTGCGTGCGTGCGTGCGTGCGTGGCGTGCGTGCGTGCGTGCGTGCGTGCCGTGCGTGCGTGCGTGCGTGCGTGCGTGCGTGCGTGCGTGCGTGCGTGCGTGCGTGCGTGCGGTGCGTGCGTGCGTGCGTGCGTGCGTGCGTGCGGTGCGTGCGTGCGTGCGTGTGCGTGCGTGCGTGCGTGCGTGCGTGCGTGCGTGCGTGCGTGCGTGCGTGCTGTGCGTGCGTGCGTGCGTGCGTGCGTGCGTGCGTGCGTGCGTGCGTGCGTGCGTGCGTGCGTGCGTGCGTGCGTGCGTGCGTGCGTGCGTGCGTGCGTGCGTGCGTGCGTGGGTGCGTGCGTGCGTGCGTGCGTGCGTGCGTGCGTGCGTGCGTTGTCGTGCGTGCGTGCGTGCGTGCGTGCGTGCGTGCGTGCGTGTGTGTGTGTGTGAGGTGGAGGGAAAGGAAGGGAAGGGAGAGAGGTACGACAGACGATGTGTCATGCTGTCAGTTCTATTGCTTGTTGATGGTGTTCACCAGATGAATGTCACTTGTAAGGACAACCGTGTGACTGTCCGTACCCTGGTAACTTCTATTGCTTCAATGTTCCCCACACACACACACCCCCCCACGACCCCCACCTCTCCTCGGTCTATCTGTCTGTCTCTGTCTCTGTCTCTGTCTGTCTCTCTGTCTCTGTCTCTCTCGTCCCTCTGTCTCTCTCTCTCTCTCTCTGTTTGTGCATGTATGTGTGTGTGTGTGTGTGGGTGTGTGTGCGCGCGCCCGCGGGCGTGCGTGGTGCCGCGCGTGCGTGGTGTGCGCGCATGTCTGCGTGTGTCTGTACTTGGGTGCATTTTTTTGTGACATCTGTGTTGCTTTGCTAGAGAGAGAGAGAGAGAGAGAGGAGAGAGAGACGAGAGGAGGAGAGAGGAGAGAGAGATAGACAGACAAGACACAGACAGACAGACAGAGACAGACAGATAGATCGGACCGAGGTGGGGGGCGGAGGGTTGAGGGAAGGTCACTCCAGACAGCGGCTGACAGACGAATTCGATGCTACTTTTTGGGAACATTGAAGCAATAGAAGTTACCAGAGGTCGGACAGTCACACGGTTGTCCTTACAAGTGACATTCATCTGGTGAACACCATCAACAAGCAATAGAACTGACGCATGACATTCGTCTGTCGTTACCTCTCTCCCTTCCCTTCCCTTCCCCTCGCACCTCACCACACAACACACACCCACACCACATCACACACACACACACACACACATCACACACACCACCCCACACACACCACACACACACACACACCCGCCCCAACACCCAACACACACACTCCTCTCGCTCTCTCCTCTTCTCTGTCTCCCGCTCACTCACCTCACTCACACACACACATTGTAACACAACACACCACACCACACCACACAACACACACACACGCACGCACGCACTGCACTCACGCACGCACGCACGCACGCACGCACGCACGCACGCACCATGCCACACACACACACACACACACCCACACACACCACCCAAACACACCACCACAACGCCCGCACGCACCGACTCCACGCACGCACCCACACACCCAAAACACACACACAACACACACGCACAGCACGCACTCACTCACACACACCACACACACACACACCACACACACACACACACACACACCTCACTCACACACACAGCACACCACACCAAACACACACACACAACACACACACACACAAACCACCCACACACCCATACAACACTACACACTCTCGCACTACCACACACCTCACACACACACACACAACACACACCAACACACACACACCTCACACACACACACACACACAACATCAAACCACACACACACACCACACACACACACACACACGACACACACCCACACACATAAACACACGCACGCACGCGCACACACACACACACACACACCCACCACACAACACACAACACACAACAAACACACACACACAAAACTACACACACACACCCCACACACACAAAGGCTGTTTTTGGCTTCGTATCTGAATCGCATACGCCACACGTGAAAAGGGGAAGACGTTAACTTCTCGTGCGTGTTCTTTCATCTATTTATCCTGTCCTTCGCTCTGTCTCTGTGTCTGTCGATTTATCTGTCTGTCTGTCTGTCTGTCTCTCTCTCTCTCTCTCTCTCACTCTCTCTCTCTCTCTCTTGTTCGCTCGCTCTTCACGGGTGCTAGCATGCAGTTTTAATTTTCCCAACACGTTCTTGCCCAAACTGATCTCTTTGCTTGTTCTTTTTTGTTGTTATTGTCAGTCATCTCAGTCAGCAAGTACACTGTCGCAGACTGACCGTTGTGTGGTCTGGTACTCTCCAGAACGGGGCCCTCAACGCTGTTGCTAGTTGCGCCAAGCCAGTATTGCTAGGAGCAAGGCGGTGTCCTACATGTGGTGCCACAGAACTCTGCCAGAATGACTGGCTAACAAGGCGTGTGTCAGACAAGTAGACAGGCTGAGGGTAGGACACGCTGTCAGCCACACGTGCCGAGAACTTCAAGTCTGGCTGGTCAAAGAAACACGCATGAAGTGCCTTCTTTCTCGTGACGGAGTTGGCTCTGTCGTCCCTGAAAAAAAAAAAGTAGGGAACTCCGAAGAAAAGGAAAGATATCCAGAGTCGGTTTGATTGACGGTTCCAGAGGAAAGTGCCCTAAAAAGATGGCGTGCTAAGAATCCTGCCTATGTGTCTCCTTGATTTTTTTGTTTCTTTGTCTGTCTGTAGGTATGTCTCTCTACCCTTCTGTCTGTTAGTCTGTCTGCTAGTCTGTCATCTGTCTGTCTGTCACACACACACACACACGCACGCAAACGCACACAAACACACACACACACACACACACACACACACACACACACACACACACACAACACACACACACACACACACACACACACACAACCCACACACACATATGCACGCACGCACGCAAGTCTGATCCTCCTCTCTTTACATTGTCTTCTTATGTTTCTTTCTTTATCCCCCCTCTCTCTCTCTCTCTCTCTCTCTCTCTCTCTCTCTCTCTCTCTCTCTCTCTCTCTCTCTCTCTCTCTCGCCTCGCTTATTCATTCTATTCATATCCTGTAAGTCTGTCCGTCTCTCCTTACTGTGCTATTCTCTCTCTCTCTCTCTCTCTCTCCTATCTCTCTCTCTCTCTCTCTCTCTCTCTCTCTCTCTCTCTCTCTCTCTCTCTCTCTCTCTCTCTCTGCTCTAACCACTTGTGTTCCATCGCAAGCCTCTCTGGATGGCACTGGTTTCAGAAGTTCCTGTTTAGATTAAGGCGCCAGACTGATCCTGGGGAAGGGTCATGGTCGACAACGCCAGTGTCTGTGATAGGTCGGAAATCAAGTGACTGGATTGGGTGTACGACCAATGTCAGAGATGGAGAGTGGCGAGAGAAAGCGTAGCTAAGTTGTCTGGCTCTTAAAAGCACGACTCCTTTCCTTTGTTCGATTAGAGTGGTAAGTGATTTTATCGCAATTGTGTAGTTCAGAACAGAGAGAGGAACATGGCAGAAAAGGTTTAGTGTGTGTGTGTGTGTGTGTGTGTGTGTGTGTGTGTGTGTGTGTGTGTGTGTGTGTGTGTGTGTGTGTGTGGTGTGTGTGTGTGTGTGTGTGTGCGTGTGTGGCAAGCAGACAAAGTAATAAATGGACTCTCAGGCAGAATTCCTAGCATGCCATCTTCTAGGGAGGAGTACTTCTCTGGAACTGTCTATCACACTGAGTCTAGATCTCGTGCTGGTCTTCCAAGTTCTCTAACCTCTGCGGCAAGTTTGAGATGACAGAGGTAATTTTTTGCAACGAGGGAGAGGGAGACTTCATGCGTGCTGTTTTAAACTGTTTTGCCCTCAGCACGTCTGGCTGCCAGTATGTCTGACGTTCAGCGTATCTGCTCACATGCCACTGTTCTGCTAGCGAATGGTTTTGTAGGTGTTCTTTGGTACCCTTCCTGATATAACACATACAGGGCACCACGTGATAAGTTCCCTGGTGCTGACAGAAATTGTGTAGTTGCAAAGTCAGCGCAAATTAGTGTCCCCCTTCTGGAATCTTCCACCATGTCCATATACTGTCTATCCAGTCACAGTCCGTGTGGATTTGTTGAGGCCTATGACTTTCACACACACACACACACACACACACACACACACACACACACACACAACACACACACACACACACACACACACACACACACATGTACACACAAACAACAAAGAAACCCTGATGGGTGATGACGCTGCGGTTATCAAGAGAAATGAAGGTTATCAAGAGAAATGAAGGTTATCAAGAGAAATGAAGTTATCAAGAGAAAAATGAAGGTTATCAAGAGAAATGAAGGTGATGAAGAGAAATGAAGGTGATGAAGAGAGCAGGGCATGAAGGACAACAGAATTGAAGAGTTTTGCTGATAATCTTTGAGGATGATAAAGATGGTTTGGATATTATTGTTATTTGGGACTATATGAGAGGATAGTAATCTTTGCTTTTTTTGATAAAATATTCGAGCATGAACCAGACCCCAAGAGATACAACTGCCTGCAGTGTTGGTCAGAAAAATCGAACAATACGCAAAGAAGTGTTCATGACATGGAAGAAACTAGACTGCGTAGTTTCAGTTCAGATATAAACTTATGGCATGCTCTGAAGAGAAAAAACTGGCAGTGCCAAATACCCCACGAATAATTGATTTCTAATGGTACCTGAAACTTATATCTGCAAACCGGCATTTACACAGTCAATAGACACCCTCTAACTTGTTTTCACACACCACCCTCAACTCTCTCTCTCTCTCTCTCTCTCTCTCCTCTCTCTCTCTCTCTCTCTCTCTCTCTCTCTCTCTCTCTCTCTCTCTCTCGTCTCACGCACACATACACACACACACACACACACACACACACACACACACACACACACACACACACACCACACACACACACACACCCACAGAATAGTGAGAGAGGGGGAGAGGATCGCTCAGCCTTTTCATTATTTTGTTAATGTTGAGTACCAACTGTAAGTAAAAAACAAACTAACCACTCTCCAAACAGCCATTTTAACAGACATATCCATTGGTTTATATATGCGCGAATGCACGCACGCACGCGTGCCCCCCCCCCCCCCCCCCCCCCCAGCCCCCCCCCGACCCCATCCACCCCACACACACACACACACACACACACACACACATACGCATGCACATGCACACACGCGCGCGCACGCACACACACACACACACACACACACACACACACACACACACACACACACACACACACACACACATGCACAGAAATATAATAGTGGCGCTGATCATGTGAGATTGGTCTAAACATCCCGACCAGGCGTTATTTTCCGTGCGTGCGTGCCTGTCTACGTGTATGCGTGGGTGTGTGTGGTGCGTGTGTGTGTGGTGCATGTGTGTGTGTGTGTGTGTGTGTGTGTGTGTGTGTGTGTGTGTGTGTGTGTGTGTGTGTGTGCGTGCGTGCGTGTGCGTGTGTGTATAAGTCTGGCATCTGCATAGACACGTCCATGAGATCTTCCGAACAGTTTCTTCGTTGTGACTCATTCGTTTACTGATAACCTCACCGTGAATGCGGCGTGTTAACGACCAATCTGTCGCCCCTGCACAACTTGTCGCCCGACGACAAATTGGGCCTCAACATCAGGACCAACCTGTCGCCCATTCTAAGTTTTTGAGGGCGACAGATTGGGTCGCACATCACTGTCCAATCTGTCGTCCCTTGGCCAGTTTGTCGCCAACTTACTTTGCTCTCAATACGTTGATGTTAGGTTACAGTTTCTCTCATTCCCACACTGTCTCTCACTTTAGGAGAAAGTGTGGGGGCTCACCTTTCCTCACTTAAGAAGAAAGTGCGGGACTGAGAGAAGGTGTGGTCCTTCCCCTTTCGCACTTTCTCCCATGTGAGAGAAAGTATGAGGGCGCCCCCACACTTTCTCCGATTGTGAGAGAACGTGTGGGAAATGCCCCATATTTTTATTTATTTATTTATTTTCAATTTCGGGAATATATATATATATATATATATATATATATATATATATATATATATATATATATATATATATATCAGGAATTTTAATTAACTGGGCTTTGTTGCAGCACTGGCATTACTAGGAACCGAAAAGAACGAGAGAGAGAGAGAGAGAGAGAGAGAGAGAGAGAGGAGAGGAGAGAGAGAGAGAGAGAGACAGACAGAGAGAGAGACAGACAGACAGGACAGACAGACAGACAGACAGATAGACAGACAGGACAGAGGAGAGAGAGAGAGAGAAAGAGAGAGAGAGAGAGAGAGAGAGAGAGACAGACCAGACAGACAGAGACAGATAGACAGACAGAGAGAGCTATCTCAATATGAATACAGACTCTCAGTGTTTTAGATTGTTTTTATTTCTACTTTTTGCTAGACTAGACTAAGAAAAACGTGTGCGAGAGGTGCCTTCCAGAAGTGACTATCACAAAAGGAATTGGTACAATAAACCCTCACACCAAACTAGAAGAAAAATTGGGCCCCAACACCCTGGAGTTACAAGGGCCGCGATTCTTTATTACCCCGCCACAGGAGTAGAAACACTCCGACTTCAAAAGTAGTTCGCTGTGACACTGTGTTTTTTTTCTATTTGCTCAAATATTCCCTCTTCAATTATGATGTCTTCCCTATTAGGTCAATCCCATCAAAATATGCAACACTCGGGCCAATCTGTGGCCGGGTGACGTATTGGTCCTGGTGTTGTTGAAGCTTATCTGTTGCCTGGGCGACGGATTGGTCCCGATTTGAAGACCAATCTGTCGCCGGGCGACGAATTGGGCAGGGGCGACAGACTGGTCGTTACACGACGCACTACGATATCCTGTTCTTCGTTGTGACTTATCCGTTCACTGATAACCTCACCGTGAGCGCGGAGCACTATATCTTGTTGGCGCACAATGGTATCTTGTTCTTCATTGTGACTTACCCGTTCACTGATAACCTCACCGTGAGCGCGGCGCACTGTGGTATCTTGTTCTTCGTTTGTGACTCATGTGTTCACTGATAACCTCACCGTGAACGCGGCGGCGCACTATGATATCTTGTTAGCGCACTATGATATCTTGTTAGCGCACTATGATATCTTGGCTCAGTGGACGACGTGGTGTCGTGTGACCGAACTAGTCCACACACACTGAGGAGCCTCATTGATGATATTAAAGCCGAAGCTGTCCAGAGAAGAAAGGTGACCTCGGCAGAGAAGGGGTGTGGATGGTGTGTGATCATGTTCGGTTACTAAGATTGTGACATGCTTTTGATTGCTCGAGGCATTTGAACTAGAATGGGATCCGTTGGAGCTACGTTATGGTATGAGGTTTGATTCATGTTTATCCATTACTCGTTTTACGTCCAGTTCTGCCCCCCCCCCCCCTCCCCCCCCCCGCCGCCGCCTCTTCCCGGCTTCATTCACAAATCAACTTAGGCATGCACGTATGTGTACACGACCATACCCAGAGACACAAAGACAGAGACACACAAATAAAGAAAGACACACTGAGAGACAGACTCACACACACACACACACACACACACACACACACACACACACACACACACACACACACACACACACACACACACAAGCTACCAAGGCATGTCTATTAAGCAAAGTGATTATTAAACACACACACACACACACACACACACACACACACACACACACACACACACACACACACACCACACACACACACACACACATTGCATGTAACCCTGTCTTTTGACGAACATGAGTTTTGCTTGATTGCCACCACAGCCTAAACTGCAATCAGCTAAAAAGTCTGATCCTACCTCCCTGACTCTGTCTGTGTGTGTGTGTGTGTGTGTGTGTGTGTGGTGTGTGTGGTCTCTCTCTCTCTCTCTCTCTCTCTCTCTCTCTCTCTCTCTCTCTCTCTCTCTCTCTCTCTCTCTCTCTCTGTCTCTCTCTCTCTGTCTGTCGCTCTCTCTCTGTCTCTCTCTGTCTGTCTGTATATCTGTCTGTCTGTCTCTCTCTCTCTCTCTCTCTCTCTCTCTCTCTTCTCTCTCTCTCTCTCTCTCTCTCTCTCTCTCTCTTCTGTCTGTCTTTTCTTACCGTACCTGTTTGGCTGGCTGTCTGTCTGTCTCTCTCTCTTTATCTCTCTCTCTCTCTCTCCTCCTCTCTCTCTGTCTCTCTTTCTCCCTTTCTATCTCTCTCTCTCTCTCTCTCTCTCTCTCTCTCTCTCTCTCTCTCTCTCTCTCTCTCTCTCTCTACTGTCTCTTATTACTGTACTTGTCTGGCTTGTTCATTGTCTGCCTGTCTCTCTGTGTGTGTCTGGCTCTCTCTCTCTCTCTCTCTCTCTCCCTCTCTCTCTCTCTCTCTCTCTCTCTCTCTTTGTCACACACACACACACACACACACACACACACACACACACACACACACACACACACACACAACACACACACACACGCACGCGCGCACGCACGCACGCACGCACGCACACACACACAGACTGGCTGTAACTAGGCTTTCTCTCGCCACTCTCAATCTCTGACATTGGTCGTACACCCAGTCCGGTCACTTGATTTCCGACCTATCGCAGAGACCGGCGTTGTCGACCATGACCCCTTCCCCCAAGATCTGTCTGGCGCCTTCATCTAAACAGGAACTCATGAAACCAGAGTGATCGAGAGAGGGATGGGACACACACGGAATGGGATGGCGAGGGTGGGGAGGGGTTGTGGAATATGGGGGAGGGAGCTGAAAGAAGGAGGGCTAGGGTAAGGGTGAAAGAACAAGGCTTGGGGGGGGGGGGGGGATGATTAGTGGAAGGCGAAGACTGAATGAAGAACAATGGATGTGTGTGTACCTTGTCGAAAGACGTCTGGCATTTCGTGCCATTAAACTGGGTGCTTCGTTGCTGAAATGCAAATGAAGATTGCTGCCTGTGTGTGTGTGTGTGTGTGTGTGTGTGTGTGCGTGCGTGCGTGCGTGCGTGCGTGTGTGTGTGTGTGTGCGCGCGCGCGCGCGCGTGTGTGTGTGTGTGTGTGTGTGTGTATGTGTGTTTGAGTCTGTCTGTCTGTCTGTCTGTCTGTCTGCCTGTCTGTCTGTCTCTCTATCTGTCTGCCTGAACTGTGTGAGTTTCGTTGTGTTTTATGTGAGAAGTTCAATATATGTCTACTATATAAAAGTGAAGGAGTTGAGTGAACGAGCGAGCGAGCGAGAGCGAGAGAGAGAGAGAGAGAGAGAGAGAGAGAGAGAGAGAGAGAGAGAGAGAGAGAGGGAGAGAGGATGAGGGAGAAGATGAGAGAGAGCGAGCAATCGAAGAGTGATAAAGGTAATAGAGCAAAAACAACTTCATTCATACTGCCAGACATAGGTGCTAAAAATGCTGATATATATTGATGCTGAGAAAGAAATGGCCAAGTAAACAAGGGAGATAAAGTAAGAGACAGGACAAAGATAAAATAAGGAGAGGAGATGGAAATGGAGTTTTTGATAGTGTGGAGAGAGAGAGAGAGAGAGAGAGAGAGGAGAGAGAGAGAGAGAGAGAGAGAGAGAGAGAGAGATGGGGAAGACAGAGAGAGAGAGAGAGAGAGAGAGGCAGAAAGAGATGGAAATATAATCCTCATTCTCATGAATTTTAAAATGTTACTAAAAGCGCACCGCCCAAAAAAAACACGTAGACAAACGAATTACAAGACAAAACACGACGCGTTTCGACCTCTTAAGTCTTCTTCAGGTAAGGTACAAAACACTTAGGACAAAGAAAATGAACGAGCGATCACTTATATTCATCCACCTCAGCGCAAGATGGGCGTTGGTTTGTCTAAACATTCAACGCCCATCTTGCACTGAAGTGATTGCTCGTTTATTTTCGTTGTCCCACGTGTTTTGTATCTTGCCTGAAGAACACATAAGAGGCCGAAACGCGCCGTGTTTTTGTCTTGTGATTCGTTCGTCTACGTTGTATTGGCGGTGCGCTGTGAATTATATTTAAACTTTGTTTAGATTTCCGCCTGCAGCCGCCTCACTGTGCAACTTAGTCACATGGGTACGAGATAAGCAAGAATGTGCGTTTACTCTAAATGGCGCTTGTTCTGAAACAGAAAATTGCTACAAGAATAGTATGATTACGGTTTATTTCACAGCAATTCAACAACATAGACTGAGAAAGAGAGAGAGAGAGAGAGAGAGAGAGGGAGAGAGAGAGAGAGAGAGAGAGAGAGAGAGAGAGAGAGAGAAGGAGAGAGAGAGAGAGAGAGAGAGGGGTGGGTGGTGGTGGTTATAGGTAGATAGATAGATAGATAGATAGATAGATAGATAGATAGATAGATAGATAGATATGGATAGATAATAACTGGACCAAAACATATCAATGTGTGTTATATCACTATTTTTGCAGGCACACACACACACACACACACACACACACACACACACACACACACACACACAGGCGGCGCGCGCGCGCGCGCGCGTGCACGAACGCACACACACATGCATACACACATGCACACACGCACGCTCGCACATACAGAGAGAGAGAAAAGGAGTGGGGGGGGGGGGGAGTGAGGGAGGAGGGAGTGAGGGAGATAGGGAGGTGGAGAGTTTGAATTTGCTGCATGGTAAATGATATTGATATTCTAAACCAGAGTGAGAGTAAAAGAAAGACTGATCACCAAAAAAGTGTCTCATTAACGGTGGCATTCTTCTTTTGGGAGAAGAGGTCACGGGCTGCCATGAGGTATCGGCCCCCAAACTCTGTATGAGCCTTGTTAAACGTCCAGCATCAGAGCGCGTTCATAACATGACGCCATGACCTGACTAAATGTTAGTTTACACGGAACAATTCCCAATCAGTCAGTCCACTTATCTCTAAGGATCGCTAGCAGTGACATCACTCACTGTCTCTGGGGACACGAGCTACCCCATAGTTAGCGTCAGACCTCAGGCCTTTCAAATCCCCCTGACCCTCTCTTTGGGTCAGATGGGCTACCACGAACAACTCCATTCCTGATGGTTTGATGTATCTGCCTTGGATCTGCTTGAGATTATCCTGGTGCACTCAGAGAACAACGCAGGGGAAGGAATGTTAAGATAATGATACTTTTAAGAAGAACCCAGGTTGTGCCGATCTGTTTGAACTGGATACACTTTATTCCTCATGGCTGTGGTTTTTAAAGTTATAGTATCTTCCCCATGCGGTAGGTGTAGCAAGAGTTATCTTTCTTGGATATGTGAAGATTAGGACTGGGGCAGAGAGGAAAATATTGATAAAAAGTCTTAAACTAGGTCGAATAATGAAACTCCTCACATCTTTAAAAAAAAAACATAGCGGAGTGGCTACAAGATTGATTAACGCCATGGTCGATTTGGAGGAACAGATTGGAAAAGAAAATGTGTCTTTTTTCTCTCTTTTTGTCCCATTGGAAACTGTTTAGAACCTAAGCTTCAGGTTGAATGGAGCGCAGCGTTAAGTGGGACACCCTTCTAATAATATGCATGAGACAGAGCAGAGTGGTCACAGGATCTTTGCCCACACGTCTTAGACACGCATGTTTTGCAGCCAACGGTTTGGCTAAGCTGCACATACTTTATTGGGGGAAGGGAAGGAGAGGATGTGCTAGCGTGGAGGAAGGACACAGGAGATGGCGAATGGTACTGGGGTGATAGTGGAAGACATTTCGTCTGTTCTGATCTTTTTTGTTTGTTTGTTTGTTTGTTTTTTAAATGAACGAGTATTTTAACTTTGTTTATATGCATTGTTAGTTTCATAATGACGGAGTTTAGGTTGTGTGTATGTGCGCGCGCGCGCGCGCGTGTGTGTGTGTGTGTGTGTGTGTGTGTGTGTGTGTGTGTGTGTGTGTGTGGTGTGTGGTGTGTGTGTGTGTGTGTGTGTGAGGGGCGGGGGAGGCGGAAGGACGGAAGGGGTCAACATGAATACAATAATATTTCTTACTCGGTTTGTCTGTAGATGCAAAAAAAGCCATATGAATACTAATGATGAAAGTTTTCTCTATTAATGAAACGACGAAAGAAATGAATGCCATTTTATCATTGCTGGGCATTTACTGGCACAACAACGAAGTCTCGTTATGAACGTCGCGCCCTAGTCGTCTCGTACAAAAGGTAGACTTTGAAAACTTTAGGGGAAGAAAATTGTAAATGAACAAACATTTGGCGCATAGAAACAGATATTTGACTCACAAGCTCAAAATAGCGGCTGTCTTCATTTTTTAGCAATAAAATGGTGGAGAGGGCGGGATGAATAGGAAAAGGGATGGAGGAGGAGGAGGAGGAGGAGGAGCCCATTCCCCATCGCCCTCTACCCTCTTCCTTCCCACCGCCTCTCTCTCTCTCTCTCTCTCTCTCTCTTCTCTCTCTCTCTCTCTCTCTCTCTCTCTCTCTCTCTCTCTCTCTCTCTCTCTCTCTCTCTCTCTCTCTCTCTCTCTCCAAACACACAAAAGAAAAACATTTTGATGGAAGAGATTAGATTTTGAAAATAGATTTATTTGAAATGCAACAGAATTCGCTCTGGATTGGGCAGGAAGAAATATGAATGTCTCCACAACTAGTGCAATATTGCACCCCAGCCTTTTGGAATCCGAGGAACGTGCTTCACGCATGTACAAACGCCAAGAGAGATGAGGTTCAGAGTGCAAAGCTCTCAATAAACAAACAGCAACAAAAAAAAAAAGAAAAAAAAAAAAAAACAATCAAGGTCTGTTCTTCGACAGAGCTTTGCCACAGCCTCTTTCAACAAGCAATGATCTAAAGAGCAGAAGACCTTGCCAAACCTCTCTTCTCCAGACACTCTACAATCTGTCGCCGAGGAGCCGTGCAAGACATGTTGCCTGGGAGAGAGTGAAGAATCGTTCAGTCCTCCATGGAGCCTCACTGCAGACAGATGTGTCCCAACACACGGGTCTTTGGACGAAACGGGCTGCAACAAGCCTCCTTCCTAGAAATGTGGCGCCGCACATTTTAAAAGATAGGAAGCAAGACAATACAGATAAACAGATTACAGGACAGAACACTGAAGCTGCAGTTAATGATACTTGGGCGAATTGTGTCCAGAAATCGTTGGGGGGGGGGGGGGGGGGGGGGGGGGTATGGACTTGACGCCAATGGAGAAACCGGTTCGGTTGGTGAGTGTATTAGACATCGATCATGATGCCGTCTGCTGTGTCGTGTCCACAGCCGTCAAAACCCGACCGAAGGATTCTGTGAACAGTGAGACAGAGTGTTCATGAGAGACCCTCTATACTTTGGCATCTGTATTGAAATGCGAGCCATCCATTTAATAAGCAAAATATGGGCTCAGAATCCTACCCAGTTTCGTCCTTGTGGTTGTAGAGGTTGCTACACAGACGAGCTGTTTTCTTGGCGTGCCGATAAGGGACAAGCTCTTTGGCCCCTTGGAGAATCTGTCACAGACATGCCGCAGTAAGCGTGGGGGTCTCCAGAGAGTTTCTGTGTCGGCGAACAACGACGTTGCGGGCGTATTGACTCTAGGGGGGCAATCATGCTTCCGTGGGTGTTTCGATGTCTTTCTCTGTTGATTATAATGCATAACATCTTGAAGTGTGTTTGGATTTTAAGTGGGACATGGTGCTCACAAGAGGTTTTTGCAAGGGCTTTATTTGCAGCAGTTCTTGGCCCAAGTTCAAACCCCTACTCCCCCCCCCCCCCCCCCCATCCCACCCTCTCTCTCTCTCTCTCTCTCTCTCTCTCTCTCTCTCTCTCTCTCTCTCTCTCTCTCTCTCCAAGACACATCTCGAACTCTTTTGATAAGGACAGTTTACAGTTTCTACTCAAGCCGTGTTATTTGCCGGTCATAACGTTGAGGGAAAACCAATACAGTTTCTCCTCAAGCCGTTTATTCGAACGGTCAGAGACATTGTAGAGAGCAAAGAGATAAGGGAAAGGGTGATAGGAGAGGACATTTGCATGAGGACTTCATCAGAACCAAGAACCAATTCACACGCAGTTGTTAAAAGTTTAAATAAGCGATAGTGACAAGGAAAAAGACATTGCCGAGAAAAGTATATTCCTTGTTTAATGCAAATAGTCTTTCTGCTGAAAATCATACCTATGTCAACAACTAGTTATCTTTTTCGGGGACTCAAAATTTACATCTAATAGAATTCCTCTGAACAGGACCTTTGTGGAATTTCAACTACGTGTGTCCGACGTTTTTTTTAAGAAATGTTGTACGATGTGTGTTCATATGGCATATGCACCACCACAGAGCTTCTCTGCCTTTTGAAAGAGAGGACTGAGTATGAAACGAGGAAACCATTCAGTACATATCATGTGCCTGTTCTGTTCTATTGGTTCTGCTGAGTCCTGGACATAAACATGAATCATGTTCACAAAGAAAGGAATCGTCAGATCATCTTCACTGGGAGCAAACAACATGACGGTCGTGATGACGTTTATATGTCATATTCTAGAGGTGTGGGCGTGGGTGGTGGTAGGTTCGTTTTTAATTAGGTGGTCAGTTGGTTAATTGTCTCTTATTGTTGTTATTGTTTGTTATTCTCCCCCTCAGGATCTGTTCCGTACAACAGTTAATCCTCTCGTGAGTTTCGCCTGGTAAATGTAGACCAACTCACCACACGCAGGAAAACAGACGACTCAGAGGGAAGCAACCCACTTCAGCGCCCCCTTGTGGCCAAAGAAAATAAAATGGGGACAAATCATCGAGGCGCAAAGCGTCAACGTCGCTTCACTTGCGACTGGATGGTTTGTCCGCTACATGATGGCAAGCGACTATCCGGCAGAGTGCAGGGCCTTCAGTCTTTGCTCTCTCTTTGGTTAAGTGTCCGCGGCTCATTGCTTTCCTTCTACAACATTTAGTGAACACGTTCTGCTCCTTCTGTAGTTGTTGAGGGTGGGAAGGAGGGGGTCAGGAGATTTGATGAAGGGGTTGGAGGAAGGGGAGGAGGGGACCGCGAAGGTGGGAGGAAGGTCATGGAGGGTGTGATTAAAGTCCATGGCAAGAGCAGTGGATAAATGTATATCGGTTGTTTGTTTGTTTGTTTGTTTGTTTGTTTGTTTTTCAGTATTATGTGGGCGTTATCGTAATATTGGTTCACGTTTCCTTGAGAAAACTACAGTAAGGTGACACCTGTGTATTTTTGCTTCTGTTGTGTATTCAGCCACCAATAGTTTGGCTTTTATCGTAACGAAATGCATACACACAGACACGCATGCATGCTCAGGAATATGAATGCTCTCTCTCTCTCTCTCTCTCTCTCTCTCTCTCTCTCTCTCTCTCTCTCTCTCTCTCTCTCTCTCTCTCTCCATTTTCCTCCCTTTCCCCACCTACTGCATCTCCGTTGCACACCAAGAAAGTGATTATCATGTTAAAAACAACTGGCATAATAAATTGGACCTTATGTAGACATCCTAACATGTTGCAATGTGTAGTACTTTCTGAGCTTTATAAACAGATTGTGCTAGATTACAAAAACAGCATTTTCATATCTTCATGACTCTCTCTCTCTCTCACCTTCTCTCTCTCTCTCTCTCTCTCTCTCTCTCTCTCTCTCTCTCTCTCTCTCTCTCTCTCTCTCTCTCTCTCTACTGATGTTTTCATCCCTGTTCTGATCAATGCACAGACAGTGAATCACCACTCCTAATCGAACAAAGGAAAGGAGTCGTGTTTTTAAGAGCCAGACAACTTAACTAGGCTTTCTCTCGCTACTCTCAATCTCTGACATAGGTCGTACACCCAATCCGGTCACTTGATTTCCGACCTATCACAGAGACTGCCATTGCCGACCATGACCCCTTCCCCCAAGATCTGTCTGGCGCCTTAATCGAGTGGGATGGCACAGACGGGAAGGTGAGGTGGAAGGCTGTGATGGGAGTGTGATGGGAGTGGGGGGGGGGGGGGGGGAATGGAATTGTGTACATCTTCAAAAGCAATCTGACATCTTTTGGCATTGAATGGGATGCTTTCATGCTGAAATGCGCGTGAAAAAGTATTCTCTGACGTATGTGTATGTATCTCTGTTTGAACTAGATTGGTTTCATTGTGTTCGTCTAAGAAGTCCAACGCGTTCTACATACAAGAGGAAGATTTGAAGAGGAGAGAGAGAGAGAGAGAGAGAGAGAGAGAGAGAGGAGGGGAGAGAGAGAGAGAAGAGAGAGAGAGAGAGAGAGAGAGAGAGAGATCCAAACAAAGTTGACTCATGCTGTCAGACAGTGCAGAAGATCAGATGAAAAGATTAATGATGAGAAAGAAACGATCGCGTAAATAAGAGAATAAAGAAAGAGACATACGAGGACACGATGAAATATAAATAGGGGGGAGAGGGAAGAGGAGCTTCAAGAGAGTTAGATTTTCTCTCACTCACGCGCGTGTGTGTGTGTGCGCGCGCGCGTGCGCAATGATGTACATGCCCTAAACGATATACATGAAGTTTAACAACTTTTTGAGGCAAAGCACCCTCATAAATTGAATTAAAGTATTAAACTAGATGACATCTCACATTGAACAAGGTGAGATTAATCAGTCTATTCATTTTAAAGATCTTTACAGTGACATTAGTCAAAGCCTGTGGATACATGACCCTGGTTGACTTTGTCTTCTGCTGGCTATTGTGGAAGTAATGTTGCTGAGTATTATTATGGGAGTTTCACCCTCCCCCCCCCCCCCCCCCCAACCCAGACACAGGCTTACAACCAGCAGAGGTGGGTAAACTTAGCAGTGTACTTATCGCTGCTTAGCAACAACGGCCCTGGTGGACTCCAGTGTACTGCACCATAATCACCCCCCAGCCAGAATTATCCCCTGGCGGGTGAGAAAGGGAGCTCGCTCAAACTCGCCCACTGGACAGACAATTCTGACCAACACCTTTCCGTGTTCCTTTTGTTCCGAAACGACTCCACTCATTGAAAATCCGTACATTTTCATTGGATTGAAACAAACAACAAACAAACAAAAAAAACAAACAA
>JADBJO010010746.1:5000-17500 GCA_016801955.1 Conus betulinus | reverse complement strand
TACTGACCATGTTCATCAGTTTATATTTCGCGTGCTCTATTAGTCAGTTTGTTTGCTTCCTACTATTTACGTATTAAATGATTAATCAATATTGTTAACTGAGTTAGGCAGCTAATCAATCATTGATTTTCTTTGTTGGTCAGTCAGTTAGCTGCGTTGTTAGTCCACTCAGTCGGTTGTTAATTTGGACACTTGGTTGCTTCATGGTGCTGGGCCTGTGTAGTGAGTATGTGTGAGGACTGAGAACCTGTGAGAGAGAAGAGGGATGAGGAGAGAGGAGAGAGAGAGGAGGAGAGAGGAGAGAGAGAGCGAGGAGAGAAGGGGGAGGAGACAGACAGCCACAGACAGACAGGACAGACAGACAGACAGACAGACAGATCAGAGGAGGAGAGCAGCGAGAGAAAAGCAAAAAGCATTATTAGCTGGACTTGGAACGAATATAAAGAAAATAACTGATCTATACCTCCAGAGACAGTTTGGAGGGAGGGGAAGGGGTTTGTTGGGGGGGGGGAGGAGAGGGGGGGGGGGGGGGGGGGGGGGGGGAGGGGGGGGGGGGGGGGGGAGGGGGGGGGGGGGGGGGGGGGGCGGGAGGGGGTGGGGGGGGGGGGGGGGGGGGGGGGGGGGGGGGGGGGGGGGGGATGGGGTGGGGGTGGGGGGGGGGGGGGGGGGGGGGGGGGGGGGGGGAGGGGAAGATGGGGGGTGGGGGGGGGGGGGGGGAGGGGGGGGGGGGGGAGGGGTGTGGGGGGGGGGTGAGCGGGGGGGGAGCGGGGGGGTTAGATGACTTCGCAGTCTGTCATCTATCAAGGATCTCCCCGGCTTTCTGCTTCACGCAGCACAGTAGGAGGGGTAGCTGAGAGGGGGTTTAGGCCACCAGAAGTCCTTTAGGGGGAGGGGGTCGAGCATGAAAGAGTTCCCAGACCATTTCATTTTCAGTTTAAGGTGCAGTGAATGCGGAACTGATCACGTCTGCGCCCAGCACTATGGCTGGGTAGACGATCGGGTTCCTTGCCATTTTTTTAGTTGGCCAGGACCGGGACTTGATCACGGTCTGCGCCGGCCACTATGGAGGGGCGAGGGGATAAGGGGAAATCCTCCAGAGAAAGGAGAGGGGGAAGAAGGGGGTGGGAGGGCGATTCGAGGGAATGCGCGAAGGGGCGGGAAGAGGGAAGGGGTGAAGGAAGGCCTTTGGGGATTATTTCAGCACCAACTTGGGGAGAGCAAGTAATCGTAATAAAAGTGTGTCGGTTTGTTTTGTAGGGTTGAGAGATCAAATTCTTGACATTTCCCCGGGGGATGGGGGATGTCCAGGGATGGGACTGGGAGGAAAGAGGAAGGTAGTCACTGCTGTCATTTGGGGGGTTGTGGTTCGTTGTGTGTTGAAGTGAGTGTGGGCTTTATGGGGGGGGGGTGGGGGGGGTTCTTCATATTTTTTTTTTTGTTCTTCTCCCTACCCTATCCCCACCGTCCGTCTGTCTGACTGGTCTGTCTTATTTTGCTTATTTCAATGACCTCTCAAAAGTGGTTTAGACGACCCTGTTTGTTGACCTAACGTTATCAGCACGCGCGCGTGCGTGCGTGCGTGCATGCGTGCGTGAGTTCGTGCGCGCGCGCGTTGTGTAGTGTGTTATGTCTGTGTTAAAGAGAGAGAGGAGAGAGAGAGAGAGAGAGAGGCGAGGGGGGGGGGACCTTTTTGAAGGGGTGGGGCGGGGACTTTAAAAAGCAAAGGAAAGCAGGAAACAAACAAACATCGGTTTATGTTCAAACATTTACTTTTTGTCTGTAATTTCATGTCTAGTCTCACAACTTGCCGATTCTACACCATCAGGGTAGGTGCCAACAGGTCTGGAATGGTGTAGCGTCCGTTCCCGACAATTCTACATCAGACAGGGTAGGTGCCAACAGGTCAAGGAATGGTTTTTGTAAACGTCGTTCCAGACAATTCTACATCAGACAGGTCACATGACCTGAAAGTAATAACATTTTGTCCAGGGTCACAGGAACAAAATTGACATCAAGGAGGAGAGAGAATCAGTGAGGGAAACGGATGGTTTGGGGAATAAGGGAAATAACTCAGTAAAGCAGAAACTACCTAGACACAAACCGGAGACAAGGAAAGAGATTTGTGGTGATTGGATGGATGGTGCTGATGTTCAGCTGAGGACGTCAACCAACGTATGTGAGTAATTACCAGTCTGCATAGTTTGTGTGGTTTGTTTTTTAAGTCATTTTTTACATAAAGGGAAAAGTATTATCCATGTCATAGAAATATTTCTCTTGTTACGAAAATATTTTGACACGTCACACACAATGATGGAAAGGAAAACCAATCATCAATGAGAAACTTGAAGTGAGAGTTAAGATTTGAGTGAGAGCGCAATATCGATATTTCAGAGAGGTCCCGGGATGTAGGAATGATATTATTGCAACATGCAATCGGGAGGGGTCTTTCAATCTGGGAAAGTTGTCTCTCTGTCCTGTTTGTCAGTCCATCCAACTGTCTGTCCGTCTGTCTGTCTGTCTGTCTGCTTGTCTGTCTCAGTCTCTGTCTATCTCTGTCTGTCTGTCTGTGTCTCTCTCTCTCCCTCTGTCTCTCCTCTCTCTCTCTCTCTCTCTCTCTCCCGGTCTCTCTCTCTCCTACTCTCTCTCTCTCTCCTCTCTATCGCGCTCTCTATGTGTTTTTCCATTGCATCATCAAAAACACAACATTGGTGAGGTTTTCCAAATTTCAAGTTCACAAATGCCAAAGAATTTTGTAAATGAGTAAACAATGTGTGTGCGTGTGTGTGTGTCGTGCGTGTGGTGTGTGTGTGTGGTGTGTGTGTGTGGTGTGTGTGTTGTGTGTGTGTGTGTGTGTGTGTGTGGGTTGTGTGACAGAGAGATGGAGAAGATACAGACGAGACAGACAGTCAGGCAGATTGACAGAGAGAATGACAGAGGGGGAGGAATGACAGCAGAGAGAGAGGAGAGAGAGGACGAGAGAGGAGAGAGGCGAAGAGAGAGAGAGAGAGAGATGAGAGTGTCAGAGAAGGAGAGAATTGACCAGAGAGACAGAGAGAGAGAAGAGACAGACATACAGAGAGAGATAGATGAGAGAGAGAGAGAGCGAGGAGGGTGGAAGAAAAGGAAGGGGGAGCGCTTAGAAAGAGAATGTGTATTGAAGGGATGTGTGAGTGTTTGTCTGTGTGTATGTGGTGTTGTTTGTGTGTGTGGGGTGGGGGGGGGGGGGGGGGACGTGCATGTGTCTATACTGTGTGGATGCTTGCATGCGTTTGAGACAGACAGACAAAAAGAGAGATTGTTCCCCACACAGACTTGGATGAAAAAAAGAAACAAACAGGACCAAAAGACAAGAACGAGAAAAAATTCCTGATTCATACAATGGACATCTTTTCCCTCGCTCTTTTATCCCCTTCCAGATCATCCCACCTTTCCTTCCTCAGGCGGCACCAGACACGCACACTGGCACACGAACCCATCACCAGCTTCATGGCGTGGTTCCGACACATGTCTTACCAGCTGTAGTGGCTGGACCCAGTATTGATGGACGTCTGCGTCAGCCACGCACATAGCTGACCGCGGGAACAGTCGCCTACAGAGGGAGTGCTGGGTGGAAAGGGGAAAGAATAGAAGGGCGGGGGGGGAAGCCCCGTGATTGGTTCAAGGGGGGTATTTAAGGTATTGTGGTTATTTTTAAGTAGGTGTAATTGGATGGTGGGGCATTAGGGGAAGGGGGGAAAAATCTTTTATGGTAGTAAACGGGGCGGTGGTAGGCGCGAGGGGATTATGTCCCTTAAGCTATACCTGGTGTTGATTGAGCGGGGTGTGTATGCTGCTTTTGAAAGAGGGGTTGTAGGGTTTGGTTATAGTTTACCTCTCGGCTGGCAGAAAAAAGTTTACACAACAGCACACGCTTTGAAATGTAGTTGTGCAGCTTGTGTCCAGGAGTGTTGGGTCTGCTTTATTGGTGTGTTGGTTGGGTAGGGTTTGTTGTGTTGCCTGGTGTTGGTTTTTTGTGTTATTTGTTGTTGTTGTTGGTTGGGTTGGTTTCTTTTTGTGGTTGTTTTTTTCTTGTGTCAACAAATTTGAATTAAATGGTGTGTCAGGCCGGGGGATGACTGCTCCCCGGCTGCACTTATCTATTACACGCCCGGTGTACTCCTTGAGGACGAGAGGCGCTGAGCCGAGGAGACAGGAGATGACCCAGATGGTTGTAAGGAGAAGAGAAGGAGAGACAGAGAGAGAGAGAGAGGGGGGGGAAAAGAGGAAAAACAAAGAAGAAAGGAAAGAGAAAGAGAAAATGAGAAGAGAGAGGAAGAGAGGAGAAGAGAACGAAAGAGGAGTAAGAAGGAAGAGGAAAGAAGAAAAGAGAGATGAGGGAAGAGAGGAGAAAGGAGCGGAGGAGAGAAAAGAGGGGAGAGAGTAACGAGAAAGAAAAAAGAGAGAGAGAGAAAGCGGTAGAGAAGAGGAGAGAGGGAGGGGGGAAGAGAGAGAGAGACGAGAGAGGAGGAACGAGAGAGAGGACTGACAGAGGAGGGACGGAGAGAGGAGAGGAGAGAGAGGAGGCGAGAGAGGAGGGAAGAGAGAGAGAGAGAGAAGAGGAGGAGAGAGGGAGATGAGAGGAGGGTGGAGAGGAGAGAGAGAGAGAGGAGAGCGGGAGGAGGCGAAGGCGCGAGAGGAGAGGGATAGCGAGAGGAGGGAGAGGAGAGAGACGGAGGAGAGAGAGGAGGAGAGAGAGCTAGAGAGAAAGGGGTGGGGGGGGGGGGGGGGGGGGGACGGGCCAGAGAGAAGGCGCGAGAGGCGAGAGAGAGGATGAAGGAGAGAGAGAGAGGAGAGACCGAGGAGAGAGAGGGAGTTGGGAGGGAGGGGGAGGAGAGGAGAACCCACACACACCACACCACACACACACACACACATCAGAGAGAGAGGACGGAGAATGGGAGGAGATGAGAGGGCGGGAGAGATGAAGAGGGAGGGCTGTAGAGCAGGAAGAGTGGGTATGTGTTTTCTTGTGTTGTGTTTTGTTTTGAGATGATATGGGGAAGATTTTTTGATGTGAAGTTACTATTTGGGAAGGGAGGGAGCAAGAGGGAGAGAGGGAGGGAGAGAGAGAGGATTATTTTTTTGTGTTTTTAGAGAGAGAGGAGGGAGGAAGAGAGTTGTATCGTTCTTTTGAGGTGAGAGTTTTGGTTGAGAGTAGAGATTGAGAGAGAAGGAGAGAGAGAGGAAAGGACCGGACAGAGAGAGGAGAGCGAGAGAGAGAGAGGGAGGGAGGGAGGGAAGAGAACGAGGGAGAGAGAGGACAATTTTAGAGGAGGGGACACACAACACACAATAACAAACCACACACAACACGAGGGGGAGGGGAGGAGAGAGAGAGAGATGGAGGAGAGAGGAGACGGGACGACGAAGCGAGGAGGTTGTATGTAGTTTTGTCGAGGAAGAGAGAGAGAGCGTTAACTAGATCACGAGGAGGTTGGTGAACATAGCCAGATGGACATGTGGACTATTTGTTTTGTTCCCTGTCATCTGTAGGTCTTATGTCCCTCCAGGGTTTACTCAGCTTCCCGCTTTACACCAATCCGACGCAGGGATGGTCCACCAACACTTTCAGAAACAGCATGATGTTCGTTCAAGACATTTTGGTCCACATCGTCTTGGACGCATGAAACGACTTGAACCCGTTGTAATGGCTACGTCTGGACGGCGGAGCGCACCAAGACAAGCTGAGTAGAGGATTTTGTGTAATTGTGCAGGAGATAGTGGTTGTTGTGGAAAGAAAAGGGGGGGGGGGGGGGGGGGGGCTTTTGTTTTTGGGGTGGGCCTGTCTCACTCGGGGGGGGGCTTTTTTGTTCGGGTTGGGGGGGGGGGGCAGGGGGGGGGCCCCGGGGGGGGGGGGGGGGGGGCAGGGCCTGAGAGAGAGGAGGGGGCTGGATGGGGCCTCCACTGAGAGGACGGGGGGGGGGGGCTGAGAGAGAGAGAGGCGAGATCGAGAGGGGAGAGTGAGAGGAGAGATGAGACTCTGAGGGAGAGGGAGGAGATGGAGAGAGAGATGAGAGGAGGAGAGGAGAGAGGAGAGAAGACAAATAATGTTCATTGTGGCCCGGGGGAGAACGTTGGACGGTATCTGGGCCAGATACAAACACCTTGTCCATATGATATATGGAAAATAACGTTTGCAATTGTTTCATTCAAATGGTCATCATTTTCATGGGAATAAAAGGGGATTTTTATTTGTTGATACTGAAAAAAAAAAAAAAAAAAAAAAAAAAAAAAAAAAAAAAAAAAAAAAAAAAAAAATGGCCAGGAAGAAAGAAACAAGTCCTGAAGTGATGAACTGAGGAGGAGCACAAGAAAAGTCAAGAAGAGCACAAGGTCCAAATGACATGGACCAAAAAATTGTGGGTGTTTTGAAATTGGTCTTTGATTGTTTGTTGACTTGATATGTTGGAACTTTGAAAGAAAGACAAGGAAATGGGTGCCGGAAGGAAGGGAAATGACCCCGTCCGCCCGTAACTGACAGAAACTGGTACTTCGTGCTCAGCCAAAAGAAAAAATCAGTGATTTTTCCCTCCTCTCTCTCTCTCCTCTCTCTCTCTCTCTCTCTTCCTCCTCTCTATCTTCGCTCTCTCTCCCCTCTCTATCTCTCTCTCTCCCCGTCACCACTTCCGAGGACAGGATGAGGTAAGAGTACCAGACAATGTAATAATCAGTTTGTGGCCGATGACCTGAAATTGAGACGTCTTGCATGGTGTCACAAGGGGCTGGACACGACCAGGGGGGAATCCTCGAGATGGATGGGTTTGATGAGATAGGGGTTTTAAGAGCGGACGGCGACGGGAATTCAGTGTGGAAAAAGGAGAGGGAAATAGCGGAAATAATCGCGGGGTATGGTTTGTGTGGAGGGACTGTGGGGTGGGGGGAGGGAAAGAAGAAGAGATATGGGCTTTGTCATGGGTCCGAGATCAGGGTTGGGAGGGGTGGAGCGGGGGGGGGGGGGGGGGGGGGGGGGGGGCTTCCATTTGCGGGGGGGGCTTGGGGGGGGGGGGGGGGGGGGGGAGGGGGGGGGGGGTGGGTGGCTTTTGGAGTGGTGGCCGGGGCTTTGGAAGGGGGGGGGGGGGGGGTTAAAGGGTATAGAAAGTGTGACCTGTGCAGGGCAGAGGAAGAGGAATATCGATTCTGTTAATATGTCCTGGAGGATAGGAATCAGAAGGATGAATGAACAGTTGCGGTTGAGTTCGGAAAAAAAGGTTATTTTTTTTCTAGTGGCTTTTGTTTTAAGTGATATGGGTCCTTGGTATGTAAATGTGCCAAAATGGCCTTCCTTTTGTAAAAATTCTGCGGCTGGCGTGTTTTAAGTTCAAGGTACTGCCACAATAACGCACAACCGGGGGCGGGAATGCGAAATAATTGTAAGTTATACTCTAAGAAAAGATCCGCAAAGGGGAGAACATGGAAAAAACGAATACAGATAAAGAAGATCGCAAGAGAGAAGAAGAAGAAGAGAAGAAGAAGAGAGAGAGGAGGGAGAGGAGGTGAGTGAGAGAACACTGAGAGAGAGAGAGAGCAGAGAATGGGAGAGGGAGAAAGAAGAGAGTGCGAGGGGGATCGAGTGAGATAGGATGTACCCGGATGGAGAGGAGAGAGGAGAAGAGCGGGGGGGAGGGGAAGAGGGGGGGAGGGGGGGTGGGGGGGGGATCTGAGTGTGGTAATTTTCAATTGATACATGCATTATTAAAAGTTTATAAAAGTCTCGTGCGCATTTCCAATTCTGTTAGTAGTTGATAAAGGTGACTAAGACGAGGGGGGTGTAGACACCCGCGGATTGTAAATGCAATGTTCAAAATGTTAGTGCATGTAGTGAATGCAAGTCCCCCCCCCCGGTCTATGTCTTATGGACAATGTCTAATACGCGAGCTGTAACAATAAAAAATGTGAATATTAATATCAGTTTTAGGTACACACTCTTCAGTCATATTCCACTTTTAAGGATATTACTTGCAATACTGGAAATGTGTAAAAACCAATATCATACATCCGAACACATTTGGTGACGCTTACGCGTAGACTTTCAAAAAAAAGCGTTTGACTCTGTAAGTAAGCACTATCTTTGGCCAGTTCTGATGAACAACGGCATGAACGGTTAAAACATAGACTTTGAATAAGCATTTGACTCTCTGTAAGTAGAACCTATGCTTTTGGCCAGGTATCTGATGAACAACGGCATTAAAAGGTAAAAAAACATAGACTTTGAATAGCGCATTTTGACTCTGTAAGTAGAACTATGCTTTGGCCAGGTCTGATAAACAAAACGGTATTAAAGGTAAAACATAGACTTTGATAAGCTTTGACTCTGTAAGTGGAAACTATCGTTGGGCCAGGTCTGATGAACAATGGCATTAAAGGCTGGGAGGAGAGGGGAAGGGGGGAAAGAGGAGGGGGGAGCGGGTTGCAAAGAGTTACTAGGAGAATAGAAACAGAGAAGGCGGAGGTTGGGTGGGGGATGGGGGTGGACAGGGAAAGGAGAATAGGAATAACGGAGGATGAAGCAGGGGGGGGGGGGGGGGAGAGGGGGAGGTAGAGATGGAAAGAGATTTTTAAAGGAGGAGGAGACAGAGGAGAGCTTGCTTCATCAATATTTCACTTGTTGTCCCCTAGTGGTCTCGGGCTTTCCCTCAATCTTTTGTGTGCTCGCCATTTGAACAGTTGTGGATGAAGCCAACATAGGAGAGACGTCCATGGCCAAAGCCTGAGGCGAAATATCTTACAATAACACAGTTTTTTCTGCTGAGGTTTCTCTGTTTGAACACACGCACAGACACAGACACACACACTCACTTAGACACTCACACACCGACACACACACACACACAACACACACACCACACACACACACACGCGCGCGCGCGCGCGCGCGCGTGCACGCACAAGAGAGAGAGAGAGAGAGAGAGAGAGAGGAGAGAGAGAGATGGGAGAGAGAGACACACATGTAAATAAATAAATAAATAAATATATATATATATATACATATATATATATATATATATATATATATTTATATATTGAAGAGAGAGAGAGAGAGAGAGAGAGAGAGAGAGAGAGAGAGGAGAGACGGGAGATTCAGAGAGAGAGAAGTTCCTTATCTTTCTTTCCACCGTCTTGTCACTCTACAACACCATAGACACCTATGTCCCTAGCTCCCTAGCATCAATTTGGCCACAGAGTCTTCAAGGTCTAAATCTAAAACTTATCGGGGGACCATTTTTCATATCTCGACCAGCCTCCCTGTATCATCAAGAGTAAAAACAAAATATAAAAAGAAGACATCGACTGGAATGTCCACGGTGGGTGACCCAAATACTGTGGTGATGAATCTGTCCGCTTGCATCATTATTCCATCTGGAGACTGCTGCTGGGTCGACTGTATCCCTGACAAGGAATCTTAAAACAGATTTTCCACACGAACATGTTAACGCCGCCCCCTCATCGGTGAACACAGTGTTTGGCGAAATCCTATTGCTAGACGGGCGTTGTTCGGCCAGACAATAGGGAAATTGAATTTCAGCCTTCTGCTTTCACTCAGCGTCGCTGATATGTTGCTACTGCTGCCTTTTCTCAACACGGAAGAAAGCTGTGGGAATCACGTTCTCTCTCTCTCCTCTCTCTCTCTCTCTCTCTCTCTCTCATCTCTCTCTCTCTCTCTCCTCTTCTCTCTCTCTTGCACACACACACACACACACACAGAGAGAGAGAGAGAGAGGAGAGAGAGAGAGAGGCCGAAACCCCCCCCCGAGGGGGGGGGAGGACCCCCCACGGAGAGAGAGAGAAAGAGGAGAGAGAGAAAGGAGAGAAAGGATACACAAGACAGAATCCCATGCATAGAGAAAAGGCCAAGCTTGAAAGTAAAGAAGAATAAAGGACACAAAACTTTACACAATAAGTAAATCGAAATACGGAATCCAACATTTTAAATAAGAGAGAAATCGAGATATTCATTCCATCATTTAACTAAGTGGTTACTGTTACGTAGTAGGACGGTTAGGTGAATGGTTGGTTTGTTCGGGTTCATTGGTTGCCTCGCTGTTGACTGGTATCGCGGGATGGTGGTGGGTTAGCGGTTTAACTATTTGTCTGATAGTCAGTTAGTCATGGACTTAATAGCTTATACTCAGTCAATCAGTCACTTCAATAGCCAGAGGAAATCTAGATAGACAGCTCAGCCAGTACGTAGGTAGGTATACAGCAAGTTCTGTCTGTCGGTTAGTTCGGTGGAAGCATGGGTGTCTGTTCTTAGAAAATTCATCTTTAATTAATAAGCATTTTTTAGTTCATATATGTTTGCGAGCACGACTCAGACCTCAACCTTTTAACTGCCATGAGATCCCTTCACGGTTCATTGACTCAACATGGTAGTAACATAAAACAGATCATGTTTTTATGCTTGGATCATGACGGTTAGCTCCCATATGGTGCACATTATCATGTTTGTTTATTTTGTTCTGGCGGGTGTTTTTTTCAGTCATGGCCTTATGCTGCAGTTTGAATTTGAAGACTGTCTTCACGGAGTGTTTCACTTTGGTGTTGTTTATTTCAGTTTGTGTCCGGTAATACTGCAGGTGTATGTATCACTCGGGCCTGGTCGACTCAGGAACATATTGTGAGTCATTTGAAAATAAGTGAAGAGTAAGGCCCTGACGTGCAGTCTCAGATTCGGATCGAAATCCTTAGCATCATCTTCACCATCC
The DNA here is from genome assembly GCA_016801955.1 of Conus betulinus. Taxonomy (NCBI): domain Eukaryota; kingdom Metazoa; phylum Mollusca; class Gastropoda; order Neogastropoda; family Conidae; genus Conus; species Conus betulinus. Next base: position 6,758 of record JADBJO010010746.1, on the reverse strand, counting down.
TGATCGTCCTCGATCAGCATTTCAGAAAAGTCTTTCATCCTGTGGTTGTTCATACCGCGCTCCCATGGTGACCGCAGCGTCGATTGCCTCTCCACGTCTAGGGCTTTGATTTGATTCTGTTGAGTGAAGAGAAAGAAAAAGAGGGAAATAAGTGAGAGAATGAGTGATTGAGAGAGAGGGGGGGAGATATAGAGAGAAAGACAGAGACAGAGACAGACATACAGACAGACAAAATTACAGAGAGAGAGACAGAGACAGAGAGACAGAGAGAGAGAGACAGACAGACAGACAGACAACCAAAAATACAGACAGAAAGAAAGAGAGACAGACAGACAGACAGACAGACAAACAAAAATACAGACAGAAAGAGAGCGAGCGAGAGAGACAGACAGACCGACAGACCGACAGACAGACAGAGTCTTTTGGTGGTTTTTTATTAGTGATCGGAGACATCAGCCTCATTATTTCATGATCAGTTTCCTTTGTCACTCTCTGTGACGTGTTGTAAAGGCTTTACCCTTTTGACTGGCGTGTCGGCAAGACCTGAGAAGGAACAGCGAAACAAATACGTCAATCATGCCACTGATCTTTCCCGATACCCAGACCTCGCCCCTCGCCTACACCCCATCTCCCATCCGCTAACCCCCCCGCACTCCCCTCTTCAGTATTTGGATCACAATATCAGAAAAAAAAGGGGACTCCGGAGACATCAGCATAGCGCTGTGCTGGATTGGGGAGGGACAGGAACGGGGAAAAAAACTTCGTGAATGAGTGGGAGAGTGGGTAAATGAGAGAGAGAGAGAGAGAGAGAGAGAGAGAGAGAGAGAGAGAGAGAGAGAGAGAGATACAGAGAGGGAGAGAGAGAAAAAAGAGCGAGAGAGAGAAGAGAGAGAGACATGGATGGGGAGGGAGACAAACGATGGTTGTGTGTGTGTGTGTGTGTGTGTGTGTGTGTGTGTGTGTGTACGTGCGTGCGTGCGTGCGTGTGTGTGTGTGTGTGTGTGTGTGTGTGTGTGTGTGTGTGTGTGTGTGTGTTCGAGGACGAGTGAGAGAGAGAGAGAGAGAAAGAGAGGAGGAGAGAGAGAGAGAGAGAGAGAGAGAGAGAGAGACAGAGAGAGGACAGACAGACAGAGAGACAGGACAGAATCAGGGAATCAGAATCATAGGGAGATAGGGATGAAAAGACAGCGACAGTTCAAGGAGAGAGGGAGGGGGGGGGGGGGGGGGAGGGAGAGCGAGAGAGCGAGAGACAGACAGAGACAGACAGACAGACAGAGAGATTATTCAACCGTTTTAATCCTACCATCATGGCTGCCATATTTCGTCTTCAGGGAGAAAGTCTAAACTCGATACCGGTGTGCATATGCTTGATTGTTTTTTTTTTTATCATCCTCCCCACAGGCACCCGATGGCCGAGCCCTCTGTGAACAGTGGAAGAGGATTAAACTTGTCTGCAATATTTTCCAGTGCCTAATCTGACCCTGGGGACCTTGGTGTAGAACTTCATCCAGGGACCATGGAGGGAATTAGCGTCTGTTTGATGTCCGTTCTACAGAGAGAAAAACCACTTTCAGCTTCGCTGTCTCAAACGGAAATCAGACACCGGGCCTTAACCACTAAGTCTCCTCAGGGTACAAACTGGGCGCACCACCGGTGTTATATAGTGTGTTGTGTGGGCGCGTGAGCACTGTACGTGTGGCACGTGGCCTGTAGTTTTTTTTATCTTTTTGGGGCGCGTTCAGGGGGGACGTGCCAGGG
>JADBJO010010745.1:65000-70139 GCA_016801955.1 Conus betulinus | reverse complement strand
TAGATCTTTCAGCATTTATATTGCATCAATATTTCTTCTTTTTTTCTTAACCACCAAGATTTTTTTTTTTTTTTTGTCAGTGTGTATGATGAGTGATGTTGTACATCAATATTTCTTCTTTTTTTTAACCACCTAGATTCTGTTTGTTTTTTTTATTTTTGCCAGTGTGTATGACGATAGATTAGATCATGCAATTTTTTTTTTTTTTTATAGATCTGTCAGTGTGTTTGATAATGATAGATCAGATCATTCAGCAGCAACCCGACAGATCTTACATTTCTGTCAGTTTGTATGATGGCAGATGAATTAGATCATGTAAATGTTTGACTGATGTGTCAGCGTGTGTTTTATAATGGTAGATCAAATCATTTAGCAACAACCAGACAGAAATCTAGAAGAAGATGCAATGAAGATGTGTTTGTTTACCGGTTAACGGAATGGCCTCATACATGAGGAATTCCCAGGTCCTTGGTTCAGTTCTTGCATTGAGATGGGGATGGAGGGGAGAGGGTATGGGAAATGGAAGGGGAAGAGGGTGGAGGGGCTTCGTCTTTCTCCTCTTGACCTGGAGTAATGGTCAGCTCCCAGACTGCCAGATGAGAGGATTAACCCAGGTCCTAAGTGAAGCAAGCACTGACCAATGTTTACATGCACTGCGCTGTAGTTGCAAGCACTGGGCTGACTATAAACGCACTGAGAATTGAAACTGATTCTAGTAGATTTTGTTTTGATGTGTTATGCTATTTTTTAAGCATACTTAGTAATAGACCTGTCCAAACATTGGGTTTTTTTATGTGTAATTTGGTTTATCTTGACGTCAGCATTTAATTACCTGCCATTTTTAGCGAGCCTTTCTGGTTTGTCAGTGCGGGAATAACTAGACCTTTTGTGCAGTGGATATTCTTTTTCTTGAAGAATCTCACATCAGGTTATTTATTCATGTCCACAGATCATGTTACAAGAATCACCAGATTTATCTATAACTGCCATTTTTCCAGGTGTTAAATTTGTATGATATATCGTCATTTACCTGACAATAATATCTCCTTCAATAATATACCTATTGTTTGTACATTTTTTCAGATTTTCTTTTCTTGTGTACATCTACTTTGTTTTATCATTATTAAGTATCTTTTATTATGGTTTGTGTACATTCTCTTTGACTTTTGCCATTTTTTACAACATTTATTTCTCTAGGACGCACTATCAATGTTTGTTGATTTGGTTACATGGTGTCCAGGTGATGCCAAGATTAGTGTATGTTTTTGCACGTGTATTTTATGGTACAATACTTTTAGTGATGTCTACCTGTCATGTATAATTGGCTGTTTTCCGCAAATGGGAACTGTATAGAGCAGGAGCACGTGGTACACTCATGTCAAAATCAGTAGAGCTGCATGTATTTCCCCATTCTTCTTTTTCAAAAAAAACACCTTTTTAGAAAAAAATTTTTAAAACTATGTAATCAGGCTCCAGTCTTAACTTCCAATGGCTATCAAGGTGTGAAATCATTGCATGTGCCTGTGTCTGTTGAAGATAGTGTGGTCCAGGTTTTTGTCAAGATGGGACAGCACTCTCCCGACACCTTCAGCATGGCCTTGTCTGCTGCCTGAAGGAAGTTCACAGATCAGTGTAGTCTGTTGACGTGTTATCAGTGAAGTCTGTTAACGCTTTGTCCGCGTGGTCTGTTAACGTGTTGTCAGTGTAGTCCTTTGACATGTTATCAGTGTATTCTGTTTATGTGTTGTCAATGTAGTCCGTTGATGTGTTACCGTCATAGTATGTTAATAAGTTATCAAGTGCTTTTTTTTTTTTAGCATGTAAGTGTAGTCTATTTGCATGTGATTAGTCTGTTGACATGTTATTAGTAATTGTATATGCATGAATGTTTTTTGTAGATGGTTTGGTGGTGGGTTTTTTTTTTTTTCTTTCTTTTATTCTTTTTTTTAGGCCTAGGGTTTTCCCCTGCGTGGTGACGGCCCTGATGGAGCCAAGTGTGTCTAAAGCCAAAATTCTTACAGCTCTGGTTTTCATTTGACATATGGCTATACCATAAGTACACTCTGTGTTGTTAGCGGGGCTGCCATCAGATTAAAGCCGAATTCTTACAGCCCTGGTTCTGAGCTGTATAGGGCCATAGTGAGCACGATACTGTCTGTGCTCTCATAATCAGAACTAGTTCATTTGAATGGCCTCATTTTTTTCCCATCAGCCAAATTCACTGCGTGGAAAACCTCCTAGCAAGTTTTGTTGTTGTTGTTGTTGTTTCATTTCTGTTCAAAATTTGGATTTTTTTTTGTATTGTACTCTGTATTGCTACGCATCTTCTGAGTAATGTGAAGTATACGTCATAGAGAAAAAAAAAAATCCATGACAGTATGCTTACTGAGCCAGGCCCATAGACTGTGTCAAGGTGGGAGAGTGAACAAAGTAAGTATCACATATTAACGATGAATTTAATTTGCAGCATCTGCTAGATCAGTAACTGTGCTTGTTCACAAGGAAAGCCACTCAGACTATTTCTTGTGGTCATGCTTTCTCTCAAAGACAGAGAAATGAGCTTGCAGTCTCATGCTCTTTAGACAAGAGATTTTACATGGAAACTTGCATTGGATCTCATCTGTTTACTATGAAATGTTGATTGCATATTGTGTAGATTACTTATCTTCTGATGATCTGGTACGTTGTTGATTATATAGAATATTAGTTATTTTGCTGGATCTGGTTGTACCCCTGGAGGATATGGTTTTGTTTTTATCATGGTCTGTTGATTTAGTGGCACCAGCGTTAAACGGCATGTCCCACATTCACCTCCCATAAAAGATCAACTACAGATGGACAGAAGCTAGGTGAAAACTTCAGAAACCTTGTTGCCATCAGTCTTAAGAGGGTAAGTGTGGATATAGCCTGGTGCACCTGGAGGATTTCCCTATTGATGATTATTACCCTTTTCACTTTAGCATGTGTTTCCTGAATGATACCATTGTTTTGGGTTGTTTACCATTCTTTATTGTGATACTCACTTTGAGCCTTTATCCTGGAGTTGTCTGTATTGCACCTGATCAATTTTATACCTGAGGTGTTTACTTGAGGTTATGTCATTAAAGTTTCTCTTTGCCATTTTTTTTTGTCTTCTGTTTTTCATTGGTTCTTCGTCATTTTCTTTTGTCAGTTTTGCCCCTTGTGTTTCATATCTTTTGTTTTACAAATTTAGGAGCAATTTGGGCTGAAAGGTTAAGTCCCATAACCTACTGACTACAGTGTGGTGAACTGCCAGTGTTACACAGGGTTAAGGACACATCGGGAGCCTTGCCTTTTCATTCCAACGCCTTACGAATTCCTTGACTAAATCAGGTACCTATTTCTGCTGGGTGGACGGATGATGTTCAAGCTGTTAGACCCGTGAATGATCCAAATTTACAGTTGTTAGTCAGATATCAACCATTCTAACAATTTCACAATGGGACACTATCTACCCTTGTCACAGTTCCAGTTTCATAAAGGGGATGTCACTGCATGTGAACTAGTCCAAGTACACCACACCACATCTGCTGATCTGGGAAACCACACTGCACATGATTTACAGCTGATAGATCAACACATTTGTAACTAAGATGAAAGGATTTAAGATGAGGGTGGCAGGGATACAACATAGCAGATCTCTGACCTGCACATAGTCGGAACGACCTGGTCAGACTTTCGGTGCCTACCTTAAGTCCTGCCACAACCACAGTTATATGGTGTCTCTGTGTGCATGCACATTTGTATGTGTGTGTATGAATGTAAGCATGAGTGGATGGGTCCATGTTTGTGTGCTAGTGTCTGCAGTGTATGTGAGTGCTCAGTGAGCAGGTGTGAGAGCATTCCTGCTTGTTCCCATATGTGCACATGTGCGCACATCTACATGTCTATGCCATGTCATGTGTCTCCGTTTGCGGTCGGCTGGGCTGTGGGCAACATTGTCTTATCTTATTTCAACGTGTTGGTTTTTAATCCTAGGATTGGTTCTTTTAATCTGTTTTTAATGGGTTGGGTAAGGTTTTGCTTTTAATCTTTTTTTTAACATATGTATGTGGTAGTTTGAAACATGGTGACAGTCCTGCGATAACCTCTGCTGTTGACGGGACTATAATTTTAATCTTAATCTTAATCTTAGTGTGTCTCTGTGTGTATCTGTTGTGTGTGTTTGCTTATCATTGATCAGTAGTAATAACAATAATAACTATGGTAATAATTGTAATAACAATATTAATTACAGTGGTGAAAAGCAATAATGATGAATACCAACTGGCGTACACATGCCCATAATTGTAGTAACAGAGATGGAAAAGAGGTGAATAAGTAAAACAGAAAGCATATTACATATTAAACTATGACTGTAAGATACACATTTTTAAAAGATTAGAATGGGCAGAGGAAAGACGCATGTAAATCAGACGATCAGTGGATAAAAAGACAGAACACCACTCTTCACTCCCCCTTTCCACTATCTGCATCATATCATGAGGAACACATAACACAACCAGGCATTCTATCTACCACCGCCAGTACCCCAACACCACACAAACATGTGTGCCCATGGTTCATACACAAGACTTCCCATTCCACTTTTGCACTTTTTGAAGTAGGTCTATGGAATCGGTCAGTATCATGGCTTGTTGAGCCGGAAACTTGTCTGTGAATTCTATCTCTTCCTGTATCTCCATAGTTGAAAACTGTTAAGCTGTATGCACCATTGTCTTCCTGGATTGTTAGATCATTGTACTTCATTTTCCTTTTAACAACAAATCCATGAAGCTCTTTAGCTGAGTCAAGGGGGTGAGCAATAAACTCAAAGTGACATATACAAACATCTCACATCATGGAACAACACTTCTTTCTGGAGACAATCTCACTGGGATAGTGGTTCCTGTCTGGAACTATAGGAATGTCCATGTATCCAAAGTAATTCAAGTGGCTGAGGAACTTGCATCCTGCGAGCTACTGGCTGTCTGACCTCCTCCCTAAACCACACATCCCCCTCAGTGACAATACTTCCTTCCTACTCATACTGACTTCCCCCTCCACAGTTATATTCAGATCTCCTGTTGTAATCCCAACACCACTGCCTACAGGGAAGCAACAACATCGGGTCATCAT
>JADBJO010010745.1:0-60000 GCA_016801955.1 Conus betulinus | reverse complement strand
CCTACTGACGACAATAATTGCTTAGTCGCGGAGCCGGCATGAGTGAGCTCTCCCTCCGGAGGGCGCCACCACGTCCGTCCAACGACAGCCCCCATGGACTCGCTGATACCGGTGACCCGGACGGAACCAAACCAAGGCCACAGACGTGGAGAGGACGTCGAAATTGAGGTCACCATGAGAGCAGGGCATGAAGGGACACAGAATTGAGACTTTTTTTTTAATTTTATGCTGATCGATGAGAATGAGGATGATGAAGATGATGCTACGGATTTCCATTTCGGTCTGAGACTACATGACAGGGCTGTACTCTACGCTTCCTTTCATAATATATCCCGGCGTCAACAAGGCCCGAGAGATACAGACACCTGCAGTGTTGGTCAGGAAATTTGAGCAACACTCTCAGAAACGCATCCATTAAGTGGATGAAACTCGACTGTGTGGTCCCAGTCTTCCCAACTGAGTCCGCAGCAAACTCAACTCTGGGTAGGAGCCGGTTGGGACAGAAAAACCCACATGACTTCTGATGGGATTCGAACCCACGACCTCCCAGCCGGGAGTCCGCGACGCTAACCACTTCGCCACGGCGGCTTTAGCCTAAATTTTGTTAATATATGCTGATTCTGCTTATAATTTCCGGTTCTTCTCTGAAAAAAAAAGTCATACCTGGACTGGTGCCAGCGAGAATAGGGGCCAGATCTGAATAGGTTTCTTGCAAAAACTCACCTTGTGTGACAAGGGGTTTAAAATCTCTTCATATTACACAGCCTCTGGTCGGTCAGCAGTTTGCTTGATAGCTTATGAATCAGTTTTACATACATTATATTGCCAACACTCTTTCACTCTAGCATTGATTCACTATCCTTCTGTCATTTACACAGGCGCGCGCGCGCACACACACACACACACACACACACACACACACACACACACACACACACACTCACACACATGTACATGCCTACAGACACTCATTGTCGGACACGCATAGTTGCATAAAACATGGAGTAAAAGAGAATGTTAGGGAATGGAGTGTTATAAGGGGCTTTTTTTTTTTCTTCAATATATTAGAACACCAAGAATTCTGAAATGACCCCCAGATGTTTCGGCAGAGGGTCAAAGTGACTCCGGAATTTGAGGCCTATGGAAAACACTGTTCCGTTTGAAATACAATGGATCAGCTGTTCTGCTTACATGTGGACTGCACTTCTTTAGAATTGCAGAACGGACTTTGACTTTTTTTTTTTTAATTTGCTGAATAAAGTGACAGACATATGTAATGATGGGGCTTCTTCGGAGACTTCCGGTCACTGTCTAGGGTAAAAATGTTTAACAAACTGATATGTTGGTGTGTGTGCTTACCTTGCAGAGAGCAGGTAGACCGAGCATGTGACAGGTGACAGGTGGGGGGTGTTGTAGGAGGATGCCGGCAGGACCAAAAAAAGGCAAAGGGGAGGAATGGTGGCAGTGTGGGAAGTGTCGTCGAATCCTGCACAGGACGGACTCGGAGCCACACGTATCCCAGGGCTGTGAGGTCACGACTTGCTACGTGCTGGAAGGTGTGCTGCATGTCCCTGCCACCGGCACCATCTCCACTGCCGTCAGAGGTAACGACCGTCTGTGAGTGTATTGAGTGGGTATCCATTGGCTGGGAGTGAACTCTGGGATTATTAGTAATGTTGGCAGTGGAGACTTGAGAAAAATGAAAACAGACATGATGATAATGTTGACCATGAGTTTACTGACATTTTGTAACTGAAAAAGTGCATTATAGGAGTGTGTAGCACATGCATACACAAACACACACACACAAATACACACACACACATATGCACACACACACACATGCACACATGCAAGCAGGCACACCCATGCACACATGCATGCGCGCACATGCACTCATGCATGCACACATGCTCAGGTGTGCACAGTCATACTCTTGTCTGTCTGTCTCTCTCCCTCTATCTTACACAGGTTACAAATGTGCCCAAGGCAGTGAGCAGCTTTCATGGTTTTTGTTCCACAGCATTTGGGAAAGCAGGTAATTTTAGCAGCATTACAGAGAAAGGTATCACCTGACCAATAACGACTGCCTGTAGCTGAGGTCCCCGTCAGGTGTGTGTGTGTGTGTGTGTGTGTGTGTGTGTGTGTGTGTGTGTGTGTGTGTGTACATGTGTGTGTGTGTGTGAATGTGTGTGTGTGTGTATATGTGAGTGTGAAACTTGAAACTTGAAACTTTTTTTATTGTCACTAAACACTATTAAAGGATTTATGGACACAAGATGGCGATGATTAAACAGCTCATCGTCCAAAGAAATAATGATTTTTTTTTTTTACATAAAAAGTCATTATGTAACACAGTCATATACATATTTCGCAATTTCAACCTGAAGGTCATCATTAGACATCAAAGTACTTATTTTCAATGAGGTAGCGTCGTATATTCCATTTTGTTTATGATACGTTTTTTAAACGTATTCCTGATTTTATCGTAACGTTTACAAGAGTCTAAAAAATATATCTCGTCTTGTATTATATTACAAGTTGTACATTTCCTGTCTTCACGCTTAATATGAGAATATCTACCTCTTTCTATAGTGAGGTCATGTGCGCTAATTCTTAATTTACAAAGTGTGTGTGTGTGTGTGTGTGTGTGTGTGTGTGTGTGTGTGTGTGTGTGTGTGTGTGTGTGTGTGTGTGTGTGTGTGTGTGTGTGTGTGTGTGTGTGTGAGTGAGTGAGCTTGTGTATGTGTGTATATATGTGTGTGTGTGTGTGTGTGTGTGTGTGTGTGTTATAGATATGTTATGCTTTCTGGAATATTTTGGCCTCCAATATGATTTGTCATTTACAGAAAAAATATTGAAAAAAAATTTTTTTGGCAGAATTTGTCAAACAAGAAAATGTGACTTATAATGATTTGTTTGATTAGTGTAAGATGGACAACTTGAATTCACCAGTGAACAGTCTGAAACCTGTTCATTTCATTTGATGTTCTGTGGAACAAACAGGAGGCCAGTGTGAGTGACTGTTCTTCATTGTCTCTGTGGCCTCCGCAGTCAGCTGCACTGTAGACAGCATAACCTGACTTCCCCTCTGTGCTTCCTGATCCTTTGTTCTTTCTCTTCCTGATCTGTCCAGTTCATAGGAGATGTCTGTGGTTATGGCTTTGATTTCTGGATGATAGGTGTGTGTGTGTGTGTGTGTGTGTGTGTGTGTGTGTGTGTGTGTTTGGTCAACAATGCACATTATCAGCCTGAGTAAATCCCAGTATGATGAAAGGTTGTGACTTTGGTATTTTTTGTGTTTTGTTTTTTTCTCATGGAATTATCTTTCTTTGTTCTTGTTTGTTTTTAGTGTCTTTTTCTGTTTACTGATTGTCAATTGAGATCCTGCGATCAAGGACGCTGATTTTACTACAGACATGAAAGTTTAAAAGTGAGAGGACTGCAGGCAGAAATTGAAACAAATTTTAAGAAAAATTCTTAGTTGAGTCTGCCAGAAACAAGTTACAAGACAAAACACCATGCGTTTCAACCTCTTAGGTCTTCTTCAGGCAAGATAAATTTCTTGCCTGAAGAAGACCTAAGAGGTCAGAGGTCAGAACATGTCATGTTTTGTCTTATGATTTCTTTTTCCATGTTTTTGGCAGACATGCTAAATATTATTATTTTTTTTCCAACAGACATGTATTGTGGATGATGTGTATGACAGACACGCTGGGGAAGCTGCCCATGCGGTCTAGAGACAATGTGCTGCTGCTTCACCCCTCCACCATGGCTGTGGCCGGCCTGGCCATCGGCCAGCTGTGTCTCGTTGGCGGCCAACTTGTCATGACGTCCTGGCCATGTGACAGCGTGCCCACCACCTCCGTCTTCTTGCCTCCACCTGTCGCAGACCTCTTTGTGGGCGGCACGCTGTCTGGACCTGACCTCATTGTCACCGTTCAACGGTTTGTTCCGTCTGGTATGGAGGCCCAGCAAGTGGACATCAGCATGGAGTGAGTGGTGTTGTGGTGGATTGGGTTGTGTCTGTAGAATGTCCCACCCATCCCCCACATCCTCCTCTCCCTCTCCGTGTGGATAATGCAGACATTTCTGTGAAGGGAGTGATTTGGTGATTCATTCAGCACTGCCTCGAATGCCATTACTTTGTTTTTGCCAGGAATTCTCTGTTGTTTGCATCATACCTGGAATCCTTAATTTTGTTTTTTTTTTTTTTTGTGAAACAAGTACTGTAGCAATACAGTATATCAAGTTATTACATAGTATTGTCTAGTAAATGATTTTGTTGTTGTTGCAGGTAATGGACCATTGCTGTGTAGAAAAAAATGTAGTTGAAAATGTGTGTAGCACGTAAAAGATAACTGTGATGCAGCAATAACACATTAGTAATGGTGTGTTGGAAGGTATGTACAGCCGTGGTATCGCAATAATGCCAAAGTAATGGTGTATGACCAGTCATTTGGCAGCTGTGATGTAGAAACAACACTGTAATAGTGGGTGTGTGGCCAGTGCTGTACTGAAAGAAGTGTTGTGTGCTGTGGGCAGGGAGGGCAGTGAGGTGCACCAGACAGACATGTTTTCCCAGATGTTGGCCTGTCGAATGGGTGAGTGCACAGAGCTGTATCACGCTCAAAGGTGGATGGGGGTATTAAGACTAACACAGTCAGCACACACCAGCTCTTCTGTGTTACCTGTACTTACATGAGTCAGAATGGGCAAGAAACAGGTATAGCAGGTAAAATGCTGTGTGGAAAACTGTCAATATTGAAAGAGATCAGGCTGCAGGCTTTGATCACTGCATAGATGTTGATAAAGTAGGCTGGAACTGTATGTTTTCTTCCTTTTTTTTTTTCTCTCAGTTACCATCAACTTAATAGCAAATCTCTTATCTGTCTGTCTGACTGTCTTGTTTGTCTGTCTCTGTCTTTCTCTCTTTCTTTGTCTCTCTTTCTCTGTGTCTGTCTCTCTCTGTCTCTGTCTCTCTGTCTCTGTCTCTGTCTCTCTCTCTCTCTCTCTCTCTCTCTCTCTCTCTCTCTCACACACACACACACACACACACACACACACACACACACACACACACACACACACACACACACACACACACACACACACACACACACACACACACACACACACACACACATTCTGTCTACCTCTATCCCTTTTCCATTGTTTGTTTCTGTCTCTCACTGTCTTTCTGTCAGTCTGTTTGTTTCTGTCTCTCACTGTCTTTCTGTCAGTCAGTCTGTCTGTCTGTCTGTCTCACTTTCTCTCTCTCTCTCTCAAATTTTCTCTCTGGTAGTTGTGTGTGTAGCAGTCTGGCATTCATACACAATGATAGCACACTTGTCTCCCTTCATGTTACAGCGTCATGATTTTCTGCCCCTGTTAATGCTGACTGAAGTACAGAAAGTGAACAATGATGTAGGAGAGAGCAATGGGTGGGGGCAGGTGTTAATGATGTTCCTCTTGACACTTTGTGGCACTCTTCTTCAGAGTGCTCTGACTGAATCGATATGTAGCATTATTACCGAGATGTGTTACCATGACCACCAGCGGTTCTGATAATGGTAGTCTGTGTGTTGGCCTGTGCCTTGTAGCACTAAATGTTAGAGTTCAATTGTGTGACTTTTTATGTATGAGTTACATATATAGATATAGGTATATATTCTGTGTATTGTGTAGACACATTGTGTGATTGTAAAATGTTTAAGCCCAGATGATTCAAATGAATTGATTTGTTTAAGACAGTGGGATTGACAGATTTCAACTTAGCTCTCAGATAAATGAACTTTAAGATGAAATATACATGGATGTGTGTGTGTGTGTGTGTGTGTGTGTGTGTGTGTGTGTGTATGATTGGATGTGTGTGGTCACAGAGGGGCAGTACGTGGCAGAGGGCAGCAGACACAGAGTCAGCAGTTGGGGACGATGGTGTACGTTCCATGTGACATCCATCCACACCCTGCATCCCCCAACCCTCCCTTTCCACCTCTCCTCCCCCTCCCCCTCTGTCACTCAAGAATCTCACTCCGAGTCACTCACTCACCAACTGGCCTCCTTGGACTTGTCGGCTGTGTCTGACAGCGGAGATAACCCCTCAGCTTTTCACCAGGGACTCCAGTCAAGCAGGCGGGGGAGACAGCTTGTGCAGCACAATCTCCTGAAGTTAGCACTCCTGAGCAGACCAACCACAGACAGCGACGGGAGCAGTTCCACACGCCAGTAACGTCAGTGGGACAGGTCAAGGGGGAGGGGCGTGGCTTTGTCAAGGTCACATCACGCACTCACTTCAGTCTCTTGCAGCAGCATGCGGAGGAAGTGGAGGGTGTGGCGGCTGAAAAGAAAGTGACCTTTGACTGTGTGGGAGGGCTGGACAGACAGATAGAGCAGCTGAGAGTGCATTGCATGGGTCCCACTGATGGCGCCAAGACAGACAACTCACAGGGTGAGTGCTGCTATAGTGGCTTGCAATCTGGAGGGCAGGACACACCGCTGAAGATGTTTCAGGTTCTCTGAAATACACTTTCAGGGAAGTTAAAGGTATGACCAGGGAGTGGTGAGGTGCGCAGGGTAATGTGAGGGAGTTGATGGTATGACCAGGGAGTGGTGAGGTGCGCAGGGTAGTGTGAGGGAGTTGACAGTAAGATCAGGGAGTGGTGAGGTGCACAGAGTAATGTGAGGAGTTGATGGTATGACCAGGGAGTGGTGAGGTGTGCAGGGTAATGTGAGGGCGTTGACAATATGACCAGGGAGTGGTGAGGTGCGCAGGGTAATGTGAGGGAGTTGATGGTATGACCAGGGAGTGGTGAGGTGCGCGGGGGTAGTGTGAGGGAGTTGATGGTATGACCAGGGAGTGGTGGTGAGGTGCGCAGGGTAGTGTGAGGAGTTGACAGTATGATCAGGGAGTGGTGAGGTGCACAGAGTAATGTGAGGGAGTTGATGGTATGACCAGGGAGTGGTGAGGTGAGCAGAGTAATGTGAGGGGATTGACAGTATGACCAGGGAATGGTGAGGTGCGCAGGGTAATGTGAGGGAGTTGATGGTATGACCAGGGAGTGGTGAGGTGCACAGAGAAATGTGAGGGAGTTGATGGTATGACCAGGGAGTGGTGAGGTGCGCAGGGTAATGTGAGGGAGTTGACAGTATGATCAGGAAGTAGTGTGGTGCACACAGGATAATGTGGTGAAATTAAAGGTATGATCAGGAAATGGTGAGGTGCGCAGAGAAATGTGAGGGATTTGACAGTATGATCAGGCAGTGGTGAGGTGCGCAGAGTAATGTGAGGAAGTTGACGGTATGATCAGGGAGTGGTGTGATGTGCAGGGCCCCGTGATCTGGTGCCCAGTGGGGTGCTGCTGTTCGGACCATCAGGCACGGGGAAAACCCTGCTGGCCCGGGCTCTGGCCAACCAGCTGGACGTGTACACTGCACACATCTCTCCTGCAGACCTCTACAGCAAGTGAGCGGAGTGGGCAAGAGTGGGTGTTGATATGTGTGTGTGTGTGTGTGTGTGTGTGTGTGTGTGTGTTGTCAGTACAACACTATGTTAATCTGACAGTAAATGGTTTCAGTCAGTCAGTGTGTGTGTGTTGAGTGTGTATGTGTGTGTTTGGGGGGGGTGTATGTGTGTGTGTGTGTGTACACATTGAGTTTGTGTGTGTGTATGTGTGTGTGCATGGGTGCACTCGTAGTCACCCAGGCGTTCCATGACTTGTACATTTCTAATCATCTGTAGACCTTATGTTTGCATGTGGTTGCTCATGCTATGTGAGTGCGCTAAATGTGTGTGTGTGTGTGTGTGTGTGTGTGTGTGTGTGTGTGTGTGTGTGTGCGTGTACTATTGTGTATGTGTGTGTGTTAAAGTGTGTGCATGTGTGTGAGTGCGTGTGTCTGTAAGTGTGTGTACGCAAGCTTATATATGCATGTGTATGTATGTGTGTGTATATGTGTGTGTGTGTTTATTTCAGGTTCTTTGGGGAGACGGAGAAAAAGCTGCAGAGTGTGTTCAGAATGGCACGTCAGAGGTATGTGGATCTTCTGGTCTATGGTAGGATCTACTTCCTCATTTGCAGATACTTGCTTATTGTTAGCCAGTACGTGCCAGTCATTTCCCTTTACTTGTCCATTATGTATTGGCACTTACCAAGAATTTATCTGTAGTTGCCAGTTTTGTGTTAGTGCTTCGTGATCGTTTGCCAATTCTTGCCACATGTCAATTATTTGTCAGTACTTGCCAACTGTGTACACAGTGCTTACCAATAGTTTACTACTATATGCTAGAACTAGCCAGTTATTTGTTTTCCTGTATCTGCAATTGTTTGCCAGAGATTCATGATTGTTTTTACAGTGATTACTGATTGGCTGCTGATTTTGAGTTTCAAAGTGGATTGACTGTTTGCAGAAATTGAAACATAAAAGCAAAAATAAGATTACTGAGACAGCAGATGAAGGAACAAACAAATTACTGCAGACACTACATGAATTTACCTACTAATGGTCTTCTTCAGGCAGCCAAACAACACTCAAAATAATGGAAACAATGCTGATTTTCAGCCAGTAATCAGCAGTTGTTTTGCCAGTGGCTACCATTGTTTTTCAGTGCTTGTTGATCGTTTTCTCAGTACTTGCACATTCTTTGCCAGTAGTTGCCAGTATATTCTTGGGAAAATGGCCTGAATCTGAAAACCTTTATTGTTATCATGTCTTTAAAACTTGAAAAAAAGATGGCCTGAAGATTGTGTACTGTCCGTCATTCTACTTCGGCCTGTCGCCCAAGCAGATAAGTCTTCTTGTGCTCTGTCTCGCCTATACTTTGCTTTTGTGTAAAGATTGCTGTGTTTGCACTCTGTACTCATTTATCTGTGGCTTCCGCTTATATCTTGACGTGTGAGGTTATCGGATGGGCTAGCATTCTCCTTATTTTACTGAAATTTTCTCGCGATCGTGGTGCTCCCGGTTCTTCTCTATTTGCGTAACCGGTTCGAGGTTGATCGGCATTTTCCATCCATCGCCACGTCCATCGCGTTTTCTCTGCCTCCTTTTGTCCATCGGCCTTGCATTCTCACTCGCCTTTACGGCCTTTTCGCCCCTAAATTCCGATTTCTAATCTCGCCGTTACTTGTACCACGTTTCCACTATCTCATCTGCGACGATCGCGGGTCGGTTTCGTCGCCATCTTGTTTTGCGCCGGTCTCCATTCCTTGTCGCACCAGCTTTCTAGCCCACGCTGTTACACGTGGTTTGTCGTTCGGAATTTGCTTCCTACACTTGTTTACACCCCTCCCATTCATTTGCCGCATTTTTCGATCGGCTTCGTGTGCGTGGCGATCGCATCGCCCTTCGGCATTGCTGTTACACGTGGCGTTACTCAGCACTTTTGGTTCACGCCACTGCCGTTGCTCACGCACGGTTTCGTTCATCGCTACTGCGTTTTCATGTCACTGTGCGAGCTTGTTTACTTTTATATTTCCATTGTGTTATATTGCTATTGTGTGCGCACGGTCGATCGACCTGTATACCCTCCTCGATCGACCGTCGTGTTACGATCGTGTGCTCCGGGTTTTGCTCGGCGCCATTGCCCAAAATGGTGAAGGACTCGGTTGGGCCGAGCAGCTCTGACGTTCAGAGTTCGCTCGCTTTCCCGGAGGACCAACGAGTTGGTTCCAACTCCGAGCAGACCGTTCTTCCCGCGGGAGAACGGGACGGCCGCGGTAGTTGGAGACGACCTTCCCGCGAAGGGGACGCGGGACTCTCCCTCCTCTACCCGACCGCCGGACGCACGACCGTTGCGTTCGAGAGCTACTAGGCAATTGGCTGCTATTTCCAAATGCTTATCGTTCACCCTGCCCAGAAAATCAAAGGGCAAGGCCCCCCTTAAGGGACCCACTCAAGTCTAAACATCCAGCGGGATTCCGCTTCTCCTCCAGCCACCCTGCCTTCTAGCTTTCCGGCGCATAGTCAGACATCCATTTTACTATGCCCAGTCACGCGACCCTCGGCCCCCGGGGACCTTTGCCGGGGCGCGGACAGGCACGGGTGACGGTTTTGGACTGGAACCTCCACCCGTCACTCGCATTTATGAGACGCGCGGGTCCACGTCTCCCGTCCCCCCCCCATCTGGACTCGCCGTCTCACGACGCTCTTCCCCCCCACCGTGCACAGGTGCAGCCAACACCCCTGCACGAGGAGCGTCCCGTTATCTCCGGACGCAGTTTTATGGCCACGTCATGGCAAGACCATGCACATGACCATAACTCTGGGCGTATGGGAACACCGAGTGCCTCCACCGGTTGTGAACATACACAAGGACGGCCGATCTACCCCGCTCGCCCGTCGCAGGTTCCCCTAGGGGTTCAGGACGCTGGGGGTCCCGACCTACTCGGCCCCCCTTTTGGGCAACGTCCTCGGTCCCGTTCCTCCGGGGGGAGGATCTACCAGCGGGACCACGGGTAACCGGCCCTATTCCCCTGGGTCCCAGCGCACTCCCCCCCGGGGGGGGGGGGGACATACCATGGTCGAACACTACCCCCCCCCCCCCTGCTGCTCAAGGTTACCCCGGTCCCCGGGAGTCCCTGCACAGTACCCTGGGCCGCCACAGCCCGCTTATCTCCCCGGGGACCAGTGGCTCTATGCCCCCGAGAGAGACCAGTGACTTTACACCCACTACCCACCGGAACAGCTATATGGTCGCTTGTGGCACCCAATCTCACAGACCTGGGTCGACCTTGGTCTCCCCCCGGGCGCTGTCCGATCGGCAGTCCAGGCTCTCCCACCCTAGCCCGTCTGCCGAGCACAGAGCCACGAGGGGCCCCCCCCCCCCCCCCCCCCCCCCCCCCCCCCCCCCCCCCAACGAGGGCGGGACCCTCACGCACCCGCGCAGATGCCCCTGAGGAGGACCAACCTTCCCAGGAATTCGACTCCCCACACCCGGAGGACGACGACGACGATGAGGACCTCTTCTCATCCCTTTACGATATCCGCACCATTGACCGGTTTCGACCGGTTGGAGTCAAGGGAAGCCCCCCCCCTCTGCCGATATCTTGGCCCCTATCTTGGCCGTCCCCTGACATCGTCGGGCCGCCCCCAGCCCAACGCAAACTCAGGCTCGTCGCTCCTCAGTCCCTCACTCGCTGTGGGAGAGTCCGGCAATCCGCGCCAGGGGTGCAGACGCCGTCCCCCCCCCGCCGGGTCAAGACCTTCCCCCGGCGCCCAATGTGGCCCCCTTCGGCTCCCTCCTCGGGACCCGCAGGAAGCACCCAGTGACCTCCCTCTTTGCAGACAATCCGGCGACCAGGAGTGGGCCATCTCCCAGTCTGATTGTCGCCTGATGCCCCAACCGGGCCCCCCTGCTTCGGGCACCATCTCCTTTAAAGCATTAAAGGACTGGGACCGAGTAGCCCGGATGGGCATCTTACACACCATTGCAGGGCATGCCTACCTTACCATGCCCTTGCAGAGGGCGGAGGTACTCTGGCCTGGGGATGACGGCGCCGTCCCAGTGCCTTCGGACAATACCTCCGAACCACACCATGAGGACGAATCTCGCTTATTCAGCGATCCCTTTATGCGACACCTAGTCAACAGGATATCGCATCACTTGTCGGCTGCGGCGGACAGCGCAGCAACAAGCCACTTCTATTGCCTGCTAGTGGCCAGAGATGCGGTGCTTACACGCTCTTCACTCCCCGGCACTCAAGGCTTCCCTTCGGTGTGTCCCGGGCCAGGATCACTCGCACTTTGGCGAGTACTCCACCTCGGCTATGTCCCTTTCGGTCGAGGAACGCAAGCAGGCGGCGTCCTTTGCCCCCCGGCCTCAGCCACGCCCTTCCAGGCCCCCCTATTGGTCTTACCCCAGGTCCATCAGGCCCACTCCGTATCCCCGACAAGCCCCATCTCCCAACGCCGGGCCGGCTAAGCGCCCTCTAAATTCGCAGAGGTTGAAATCGAAACCTCGCCAGCAACTCCATTTTCGGTTCGGCCAACAGGCACGCCCTCGCCAGTGACTAGGGGACACACCCGCGGTGGGCACGGAACAGGGACAACCCGCCCACCAGGCCCAACCCCGGGGGTTTTACTCCCACCTGTTCGTGATCCCCAAACCCTCGGGAGATGGAGGCCCATCCTCGACCTCTCTCCCCTCAACAAGTTCCTCAGACATTCCAAGTTCAAGATGGACACGCCCTCCCAGATCAGGGACTCCATCCACCACCTAGATTGGGCCACCTCCATAGATCTGAAGGATGCGTACTTCCAGATCCTCCTTTACCCCCGCTCACAGACGTTACCTCCGGTTCGTCTGGCAGGGTCGGGTGTTCCGGTTCAAAGCTCTCCCCTTTGTCTCTCCCTGGCACCCTTCCTCTTCACGAAGGTTGTCAGGAGATGGCCGCCCTAGCCAGACAGGAGGACATGCGCCTCCTGGTGTACCTCGACGACTGGCTTGTCCTGGCCTCCTCCCGGGCTCAGTGCTGAGCCCACACCACGCGCCTCCTCAGGCTCTGTTCCACCCTGGGTTTTGTAACCAACCCCCTCAGATGCGAACTCATTCCCAGTCAGAGGTTCTCTTTCCTGGGCATGAGTTTCGACACGATTGCCCATGAAGGTCGCCCCGACCCCAGAGAGGACTGCGCTGGGATAGTGGACCTCATCTTTCGCCTCCGAGAGGAGCTTCACATACCTCGGCCAGAACTCTGTCCTCCCTCTTAGGGATGATGACGTCCCTTTCCCTCAGCCCTCATCCGCTAGGTCGGGTCCCCAAACGCCAGCTGCAGAGGGAGTTCCGTCGTCGTTGGTCCCAGACCTCGGACCGCTGGGACCTGACCATTCCCCTCGGCCACTGCTTCTCTGGCGCCACGGACGAATGGCTCAATCCGTCCACTTTGACCCGGCATTCCAATCTCTCTCCCAACTCAGTCCCTCAAACTGTACACGGACGCCTCCAACTCGGGCTGGGGGGCCCACTTGGGGACAGTCATGCCTCGGGGGTGTGGGACGCACAGATGGCACGCCTCCACATCAAGATATTAGAATTGGAAGCGGTCAGGCTGGCCTTCCTCCACTTCCACCCTAATCTCGCCCAACTGGTTCTCCTCCTCACGGACAACACGGCGGTAGCCCATTACATCACATCAACAAGGGGGGGCTCACTCCATCGGCCTCTCCTACGGACAGAGGCCCTCCTTCGCTGGTGCCACGCACGGGGAACCACCCTCCGTGCGAGACATAGCGGGGACGCAACATCCTGGCAGACTTTCTCAGCCGCTCAGGGACCCTTCTGCACACAAAGTGGACCCTGAACAAGCTGACGCTAACCACAGTATGGGAGCACTGGTTCAAGCCATGGTCGACCTCTTGGCGACCCGCTTCAACCATCGCCTTCCCATGTATGTCTCCCGTCCCGGGACCTCCGAGCGTACGCAGTCGATGCGCTCTCCCCCCTGGACGGGACTCATCGCGTACACCTTCCCCCTTCCCAATACTTCACAAAGTGATCAGGAAGGCCAGCTGGAGAGACCCAAACTCATCCTTATAACCCCTGTGGTGGCCGACCCCAGTCGTGGTTCCCAGACCTCAGGGTCCCTAACTCACGTTCCCCCTCTCCAGCTAGCCCTCGGTGGGACTTGCTCTGACAACCTCGCTCGGGCCCCTCACTCACTCCAACCCCCAGATGCTTCGCCTACACGCTTGGCTGATATGCCAACCAAATTCTACCACCGGTCCCCGCCACCCCCGCGGACAGACCCCGGTCTGTCCTAGATACCCTGACAGAAGCGGGGGCATCGCAGGGATTACGGGACTTGGCCTTGGCCTCGCGCGTAGGACCAGCACCGAGTCCCTCTACAATTACCGATGGGAGAGATGGGTCACGTGGTGCACGGCTAACTCGGTCCCCTACCTCCTCCCCTCCAACATCCAGATAGGCAATTTCCTATCCCATCTTTCGTCCTCTCGAAAGCCCTCTGCTAGTTCCATTCGGGCTACAGATCGGCCGTATGCACCACCATCCGACAGCTGCGGCCCATCATTCGACAATACTTCTCCTTAGAGAACTATCTCGGGGGGGGGTGGCCCTACGGGAAGCTCTCAGTCCCCTAGGCGCGCTCCCATGTGGGACCTCTTTCTGGTTCTTGACTCCCTCAGAAAACCCCCCTTTCGAGCCCCTCCGCGCTATTCCCTTTGACATTCTCTCCTTCAAGACCACCTTCCTTCTCTCCCTGGCCTCAGCCAGGAGAAGAAGTGGGATTCATGCCCTCAGTGGTGACCCTCGGGACATCGCCTTTCACAGAGACGGCTCGGTCTCGCTTAAGTTCCTGCCTGAGTTCTTAGCGAAGAACCAGGAACCAGGCACAACCTCTCCTTCCCTGGTTATCCGCTCCCTAGCGGATATCTTAGGCAGCGAAGGCGGCGGGGACATGGACCTGTGTCCCTCTAGGTGCCTCAGATACTACTGGGAGCGTTCCCGCCCCAGGCGTTCCTCTCAGAGAAGCCTCCTTATTTCCATCAACCCCACAACAAGAAAGACATCTCGGCGGGCTCGATTTCTAGGTGGCTATCCAATACTATCAAATCTGCCTATGCCCAGGCCCACAAAGACCTCCCAGCCCTTTCCCCTCGAGCCCACGAGGTCAGAGCGCTGGCCACGTCCACAGCGTTCCAGCACTCTGTCCCCGTGCGCCATCTCCTGGAGGCAGCCTACTGGCGTTTCGGAGAACCCTTTCATAAAACTTTTTTATCTAAGGGACATCCGCATGTCCAGGGCTGATGGTTCTAAGGGGTTTTCATTTGTGGCGGCCAATGCAGCCATAACAGTTAACCCAGGAACCATTAGGGCGCTCGGCCCTCCTCCTATTCTTTTTAAATTCTGCTATGGTCTGACATGGTATAGTATATACGACGCCAAAATGGGGAGTTTGTATTATACTCCCTGTTTGGCTAAGTATACTTACCATGTCAGACTCTAATGCCCGCCCTACCTTCCCCGCTAGCGCCAAGGTTCCCTGGGGTTGCCTTGCGCGCAGGCCTCGTTGAATGACGGACAGTACACAATCTTCGTGGTCTGACATGGTAAGTATACTTAGCCAAACAGGGAGTATAATACAAAACTCCCCATGTCAAGTTTATAATTGGACCCTTGCATCGGTGGCAATATAAACGGGAGTAATATTCCCCCTCCTCCCCCTCCCCACCCACCCACTCCCTTTCCCAAAGTTGTGGTAACAGTAAGTTGGCAACAACAGCAAAAAAAAAAAAAAAAAATCGGATCAGTAGATGATCTAAAATTCGTTGTTGTTGTAATAGCTGACGTATATGTAGCCGACATGCCACAGTGCACAGGTTTGCTTCTGTGTCTGGGTCTTTTAATCAGGTCAGGACTCCCACCAAAGAAAAACAGAAATCACGTCTCTATCCCATCCCTTTCCCTTTCCCTCCCCACCCTTGGAGACTGTTGAAACTTGCATTCCAGATGATGCAATCAGTGTGACAGAGATCAGAACAGATCAGAACATCAAGTGGTGTTGGATTACCCATCTTTTGGTCTGAATATGACCAGGGCCACTGGTTCAGGTTTTCTTGATCTCTTTTACAGTAATAGCATCTTGCCGATGTGGGCAGACAAAAAGGCGACTGCCCTCTTTCGCAGTGAAAGTCACATGAGGTTTCGTGATGTTGGTATTGTGTGCTAGAACATTGAAAATGTAACCTATACTAGTGGACACACATGATTTTTTCCCCCTTGTATTTTTTTTATTTTAATGGCAGTGTTTTGGCTTAAGATTTCCATGAATTGATGGAATGTGGTACTGGTACCCCCTGCAAACACACAAGTTTGTTGCCTATTTACACCAAAAGACGAAATATCTATTTATCTTTTTTGTTTATGTCGTTTATACACAGAACTTGCAGCTGTCTAGATCCTTTCTTTATACGCTGAACTTGCAGCTGTCTAGATTCTTTGTTTATATGCTGAACTTGCAGCTGTCTAGATTCTTTGTTTATATGCTGAACTTGCAGCTGTCTAGATTCTTTGTTTATATATGCTGAACTTGCAGCTGTCTAGATTCTTTGTTTATATGCTGAAACTTGCAGCTGTCTAGATTCTTTGTTTATATGCTGAACTTGCAACTGTCTAGATTCTTTGTTTATATGCTGAACTTGCAGCTGTCTAGATTCTTTGTTTATATGCTGAACTTGCAGCTGTCTAGATTCTTTGTTTATATGCTGAACTTGCAGCTGTCTAGATTCTTTGTTTATATGCTGAACTTGCAGCTGTCTGGATTCCATTTCTCTTTTTTGTTCAGCCTTCAATACAGATTACACAAAGATTTCCCCGTTCAAGTTTTAATGCGCACTGTAGATTGGATGTGTTTATTTGCTGTAAATATCTTTATTTATTTATTGTCGAGAAAAAAAACAGTTTATGGCTGGCAAAGAAAAAAGGGGGGAGGTCGGCTAGGTTACCATAACCACAACTAATTCTTTTGTATTTGCCTTATCATACAAGTGCAAGCTGTTCACTGAAAGAAGAAGAGGAGATGTTTTATATGTGTTCCAAATGATGTGTAAGGTGTCCTTGTTGTTTATGTTTTTATGATTTAACTTGTACATGCGTGTAACATGGAGTAAGCTGTCCTGTTAGATGTGTGAAAATGCCAGTGATATTGATTGATGATTTGGTTTTGCCCATTAGCCAGATAAAATGTCAAAGAAGTCTGCGTATGAAAGGGTCTGTGTGGGTTTAGTCACAATTTCCTCGATGTAGTTGACACTTAAAGAGATGTGCATGCAGAGAGAGGCATAAGAAGACAATACAGGATCAGTTGAAATAAGAGTAGGCGAATTTATATGAAATGAAATGGCACATGGTGAAATGGCACACGGTGAAGGAAGATCGGGTCAGATGTGAGGTGTGTCCATGCAGGAGTCCTAGTCTGATCATCGTGGATCATGTGGATGCAGTGTGTCCGCGACGTGACCTGGCGACCTCTGACCTGGAAAAAACGCACTGTGACCACATTTCTTACCCTCATGGACTCTCTGTCTTCGGTGAGTTTTGTACTGTTGTCATGGTGATCCTTGTATTGTGACATGATAGATCCATTGTCTGTTGTCATGAGTTTTGTGTTTTCATGGAGGGATCCTTATAAATTTATATTGTGACATCATAGATTCCTTGTCAACAGTTTTGCATTGTCATGGTGATCATTGTATTGTTACATGATAGATTCTTTGTCAACTGATTTATTATCACATGACATATTTCTTTTGAACAGTTTTGTTTTGTTGCTTTGATCATTTTATTGTTACATGATGGATTCACTGTCAGTGGTTAGTTTTGTATTGTTAAGGTGATTGTTTAATTATCACAGCAAAGATTCTTTGTGAACAGCTTTGCAGTGCTGTTATGGTGTTCATTGTAGGATTACATGACATATTCTGTGTCAACAGCTGTGTATTATTATTATCATGTGTATTGGATTATTACATAATCGAGTCTTTATCAACAGTTTGGTATTGTTTGTTGTGGTGTTCATTGTATTATTACGTGACTTTTTTTTTTTTCAGTTCACACTTCAGTACTGTTATTGAATTAATTGTATTTTTACATGTTAGGTTCTTTGTCAACAACTTTGTATTGTTGATATATCCATTGTATTGCTGCATGATAGGTTTTTTGTCAGCTGTTCTGTATTGTTACAGAATTCATTGTACTGTTGCACGATAGGTTCTTTGTCAGCAATTTTATGTTATTATTATATTTTATTCTTTTGTTGCATGATAGGTTCTTTGTCAACAATTTTTATTGTTAAGGTGATCATCATTTTTGTTACGTGACAGGTCCCTCCTTTTCAAACAGTTTTGTATAGTTGTTGTAATGATCATTTGATTGTTTACATGATGGAATCTGTGATGAGAAGGTCTGTTCTGTGGAGGTGGTGTGATGATCTTCACTTTCATTACAAGGCTGATGTCACACTTGCAGGTACTTTGATTGTGCACGGCTTCAAGATCAGCTATTATGTTATCATATCAGTGACTGTTATATTGTTTTTTCATAGGTTAGAACTGGCCAGATAACTCCCATGTGATTGGGTGTGTCGCAGACAGGGGGCAAAGAGAGGTGCGTGGTGATTGGCCTCACTTGTAAACCTGATGACCTTGACCCAGCCTTACGTAGAGCAGGTCGCTTTGACCTTGAAATAGAGACAGGTGTCCCCACAGCTTCTGACAGGCTACAGGTGAGCTGCAACATTTAGCAGGTGTGCTTGAAGTGTTTACAAAAGAACAGAAAGCATGAATTAAGCAGGAAGTATTCTACACTATAGTGTGGCTGTTTAACAAACCAAGCAGGAAGTACTGTGAACATTACTGCTACTGTCTAACAATCCAAGCAGGAAGTATTGTGAGCATCATTGCTTCTGTCTAACAACACAAGCAGGAAATATAGTGAACATAACTGCTACTGTCTAACAATCCAAGCAAGAAGTATTGTGAACATCACTGCTACTGTCTAACAACACAAGCAGGAAGTATTGTGAACATCACCTTTACTGTCTAACAACACAAGCAGGAAGTATTGTGAACATCACCTTTACTGTCTAACAACACAAGCAGGAAGTATTGTGAACATCACTTTTACTGTCTAACAACACCAGCAGGAAGTATTGTGAACATCACCTTTACTGTCTAGCAACACAAAGCAGGAAGTATTGTGAACATCACTTTTACTGTCTAACAACACCAGCAGGAAGTATTGTGAACATCACTTTTACTAACAACACAAGCGGGAAGTATTGTGAACATCACTTTTACTAACAACACAAGCGGGAAGTATTGTGAACATCACTGCTACTGTCTAACAACACAAGCAGGAAGTATTGTGAACATCACTTTTACTGTCTAACACTCCAGCCAGGAAGTATAAAGAAATACTGTCTTACAACCAAAGCAGGAAGTATTTTTTAACCATACTGCCATCGTCTTACAACCCGAGTTGGAAGTATTATGAACCATACTGTCACACGACCCAAACAGAAACTATTGTTCACGCCATATTACTGCTTGCTTACAGCCCAAGCGGAAAAAAATTGATCGCTATACTGCCTGTTCAGGTCTGCCTTGGTGGTTAACAAGAGAATGAAACAGATGTTCAGCAATTCAGGTGAGGGACATGTTAAAACGATGAATAAACTGTTTACAAAGCAGACTTTTGTTATCAGGCTACGAAGTGGACTCCACAGTGGTGAGATGGGAACAAGGACAGTAACGGTTATGCGCAGGATGTTGTTGTTGTGTTCCCGTCAGATCCTGAGCAAGATGCTGTGCGATGTGCCTCACTCACTGAGCAACAGGGAGCTGAAGGAGGTGGCTGATGTCACCCACGGCTATGTGGGGGCCGACCTGGCCGGCGTCATCAGTGAAGGTGGGCCAACTGTCAAAAACGACATTGTTCTGTGCAGTGGCCACGGGCTAACGTTGTCTCTGGCCAGTTCATGCTGGTCATCTTAAAAAAAAAATTTTTTTTGAAGGAGAAAAGAAAAAAGATGTGTACTCTTCATTGATGATGCGCTCACTGTGACAGTATAGACTGTCATATTTTCCATGCCTGATTCATTTTGAGTGTTGCCTGGGAAAGTGTAAACTGTGTGACACAGTTTAGTGGTGAAAACCGCAAACTCAGATTGCATGGTAATTGTGAAGGGGGGGGGGGGGGGGGGGGGGGCGCGGCAGGGGCTACAGTTAGCATAGTGGTTAGGGCATCAGATTTTTGTTCCAAATCAGAGGCATGATCCCTGTTTTGAGACAGCCATCTGTCAGTGGATTTATCTTCAGAAAAGTGGGCCGCATGGTGTCCAAACTGATGTGATGTAGCGTGTATGGACTATTCCGCACACAGTGACTCCTCCTTGATGACACTGAAATGGAAACATCACATCAGATGATGGGCAGAAATCTGCAAGGGAGGTAACTGTCTAAGAGCTGGCATTCAGCAGAGTGACCTTGCCGTTTTCACTTGGGACAGATGTTATTGGTGGGCACGCCCAAAGTAATTTTTCCCCAGTTTCATTAGAGAGAGAAGAGGCCAAAACATGCTATCAAGCGCTGCACTTGTAATGCAGACAGTTGATATTCTGATCATGATCCTGACATGCACATCAAATCAGATTTGACCTTCTAGACTTAATTATTTGGCTAATAGACTAGAAAAGGTGACTCTGTTTGCAACAGATAGACATGAGTTATCTTCCCCTATTTCACCCCTCCCATCCCCCTCTCCATCAGTCAATTTAACAGTTCAGAGATAGAAAAATCACATGACAAGTGGTGAGATTTTGGTCCTCTTAGTCCATCATCATGTCATGCGTGAAACGAAAGGTTGACTGAAAGTGCTGACCTATCACATCGCATAGCATTGCCACACTTTCATTTTGGAATACTTCACTGAAAATGTCACATTGCTACACTTTGTGTCTAATTTGTCTTAGCTTTGAAAGTACTGACTAGTGTAATTATCCAGTTATTTTTTTATTTTTCATTTTGTTTTTAATGATGCATTTTGTTTGTATATTTATTCTTAGATTTCACTGAAAGGCATAACAAAAAAAAAAGGGAAAGGAAGAAGGAAGCCTTTGTTATGATTATTTGAACATATCCCCTCCCCCTTCCAAATTTGATTACTTACAAGTGAGTAGTATTTTTCTTTTCTCTTTTTACTTTTGTTGTTAACCTCTTCCCTGCTTGCCCCAAGTCTATTATTACGGGGTCATTTTCACGATCTTGTGTGCCCGTAACCTTGTCTTCTACAGGGTGCTTATTACAAAAACAGTTGATTATATTTATTTCTATCATACTAATGACCAGCAAAATAAAATTATTATGATGCCACATCATAGCACAAGGTATAAGAAAGAAAAAAAAAACATTCAAAAAATCTAAGAGATATCTCAATAAATGAATGAGTAGTGAACAGATAAGTGAACTACTGCAAAAAGCAAAATTTGGCCCCAGCACTCAGCAAAACAGAAAAGCTCTTATACTGTGGCAGGGAAAGGGTTAATTATCCCAGGAGGTTGCCCCCCCCCCCACCCTCCACCCCCCCACCCCCCTCCCTCACCCCCGTCTCCACTCCCCCTTCCGTCCCTCTTCCTTCCACACCAAGTTCATTGTTTTGTTTATTTGCCAGTCTGTCCTTCAGCTGTTACTTTATATGTTTGTCCTTAAACAAGATTGTTGGTTGGGGTGATAAATGGCCCATAGACAGACCCATTAATGTTGGTGCGGATAATAAATGGCCCATAGACAGACCCATTAATGTTGGTTGGGGTGATAAATGGCCCAGAGACAGACCTATTAATGTTGGGTGGAGGTGATAAATGGCCCATGGACAGACCCATTAAAGTTGGTGGGGATGATAAATGGCCCATAGACAGACCCATTAATTAATGTTTGGTTGGGGTGGGGGGTGATAGATGGCCCAAAGACAGACCCATTAATTAATGTTGGTTGGGGTGGGGGTGATAGATGGCCCAAAGACAGACCCATTAAAGTTGGTGGGGGTGGGAGGGGTAGTAGATGGCCCAAAGACTGACCCATTAATGTTGGGTGGGGGTGGGAGGGGTAGTACATGACCCAAAGACTGACCCATTAATGTTGGTGGGGGATGGGGGCGGTGATCGATGGCCCAAAGACAGACCCATTAATGTTGGTGGGGGTGGGGGAAGAAAGGGAAGACCCAAGTTCTGTGTGACCAGGGCCCAGGTCAGCACTGTCTTGAGTCCTCGTTACCTTTGTTTTCTTCATCCACCTTTCCCACCATCATTCTTTATCCTGCTCTTTCCACTCCCACTTTCAGCCAAGCCACTCTGGTCAAGAGGGAGAACTCCTGTCACACTTCCTACTTGCCTAACTCCCTTGCTATTCAAAGAGCTAAGCTTCTGTTGTTGTTGTTGCTTTTTTTCCCCCTTGTCTTTGTCGACTGTTTTTTTCTGTCACTTTTCAAGTGTTTTGCTGATATGAGACCTTTGGGTGGAAACGCATCGTTTCCTGCCTTGTCATGGAGATAGGTACAAGATGTGAAGTTGCTGGTTGATTTCTTTCTTGTGGTAGTGAGTACACTTGATGTGACCACAGGCAGGCAGCATCGATGGACACTGACCAATGAACAGAAGGCACGGTTGACCGCCGAAGACCTGAAAGCTGCCACCAAGCGGGTCTCTCCACCTCCAGCGCCATGAGAGAAGTGCAGTTTGAAGTGCCACAGGTGTGTTGTGTTTCCTGGTGTGTGTGCTCTGTGTTGGTTTGGTGTCTCATTGTCTGTGTGTGTGTGTAAATGTGAAGAAAAGAATAGGATTTGGACATTTGAGTGAAATATTTAGCGCTTTTGTGCTTGTTTGTTTACCTGAAGTTTGGAGCGCAGGGTTAGCGCTCACCACTCTTGCTGTGACATGGTTTGACCTTTCTCGTATCTTTTTGGATCTACACAGAGAATAGTTTATGAAAGTCCCTTCAACCACTGACATCATTATTTGTGGTGCATTGGGAAACTGTTTCAGTGTGTGTTGTATCGATGGTGTGTTCAGGTTGACTGTGTTATGTTCATGCTGTGATCAGTTCACTGTGTTTTGTATCCGTGGTGTGTTGAGTTCACTGTGTTACGTCGATGGTGTGTTCAGTTCACTGTGTTATATCCATGATGTGTTCAGTTCACTGTGTTATGTCGATGGTGTGTTCAGTTCACTGTGTTATGTTGATGTGACCAGTTCACTGTGTTATGTCGATGGTGTGTTCAGTTCACTGTGTTATATCCATGATGTATTCAGTTCACTGTGTTATGTTGATGGTGTGTTCAGTTCACTCTGTTATATCCATGATGTGTTCAGTTCACTGTGTTATGTCGATGGTGTGTTCAGTTCACTTTGCTATATCCATGATGTGTTCAGTTCACTGTGTTATGTCGATGGTGTGTTCAGTTCACTGTGTTATATTGATGGTGTGTTCAGTTCACTTTGCTATATCCATGATGTGTGTCCAGTTCACTGTGTTATGTCGATGGTGTGTTCAGTTCACTGTGTTATGTCGATGGTGTGTCCAGTTCACTGTGTTATATCCATGATGTGTTCAGTTCACTGTGTTATGCCGATGGTGTGTTGAGTTCACTGTGTTTTATCCATGGTGTGTTCAGTTCACTGTTTTGTGTCAACGGTGTATTTAGGTTCACTACATTGTATCCATGGTGTGTTCAGGCTTACTATGTTGTACCCATTGTGTATTCAGGTTCACTGTATTGTATCCATGGTATGTTTCGGTTCATTACATTGTATCCAAGGTGTGTTCAGGTTCACCATGTTGTATTAGTGGTGTGTTCAAGTTCATTGTGTCATACCTGTGGTGTGTTCAAGTTCACCATGTTGTATTAGTGGTGTGTTCAGGTTCGTTGTATTATACCTACGGTGTTTTCAGGTTCACCATGTCTATTAGCGATATGTTCAGGCTCACTGTATTGTACCTATGGTATGCTCAGGTCCATTGGTCGGACATAGGAGGTCAGGAGGAGGTCAAACTCAAGCTACGTCAAGCGGTGGAGTGGCCTCTGACCCACCCGGAGGCATTCAGTCGGCTGGGCATCACGCCCCCTGCTGGCTGCCTGCTGTACGGCCCTCCGGGGTGCTCCAAGACCATGCTGGCCAAGGCCCTGGCCACCGAGAGTGGCCTCAACTTCCTGGCCGTCAAGTAACCAGGTGGCAGACGCTGCCGCCTCTCTGCTGCTGTGAAGGACACCGCTGTTGGTGAAAGCTCTGGTTGTTTGAATGGGATGCTCTGTCGACGCTAAGATTTCACAGGATAATAGGACTCAAGGCAAAAGGTGTTGATATCAGGTCAGCAGATAAGAAATGCAAGTAGTTGTCATCAGTATAAACATATCCCAAGTTCTACGACACACTGGGCAGCAATTACAAAAATTGTGTGTTTAACAAAAAGGTACTTTTTGTGGCACTTTTCATGAATTATTCTTGTTGGGTTACATATTCAATGTCAATTATGAGACACACACTTGATTTTATGAAGGAAGCAATGGCAGTTAGAACAGTGAAATTAGTGTTTATTTAAGTCGTAATTACTTTAGTGGTTATGTTACTGAAAATCGATGCAGCTCAAAGACATTAAAGTGAAGCTGGTTATAACGTTATTACTGTTGAATATAATATTGATATGACTTTCTTCCCCTGAAGTCTTGTTTCCCATGCCATCCTTCCTCCCCCCTTCCCCCCCCCCAACACCTCCTCTCCATCCCCTTTCTCTTCCACCCCCAACATTCTTAACTGATCTAGGCCAATTTCAGGGTCCAGAGTTGTTTGAAAAGTATGTTGGGGGAATCGGAGCGTGCTGTACGGGAGATTTTCCGCAAGGCCAGGGCTGCAGCGCCCTCTATCATTTTCTTTGATGAAATCGACAGTCTGGCGGTGGAGAGGGGCAGGTAAGTCTGGGGTTTCTGTCTTGTGCCCCTTGCTTTGTGCCTCAAGGTCCTGACTCACCGTGTTTTGTGTCGGGAGTTGTGTGGTGATTTCATGTCCATGTCCGTCTAGTTTATCAAGTCCCTGCTTGTGCCTCACAGGTTGCGTGTTCTGTCAAATCTTTTTGTGCGTCATGTCTCGTACCTTTGTGTCTTGCTTTTTTGGGGCAGCCCTTTACCTGTAATACTGGATTATCACGATACATTTGTACCTTTATGTCCTGTTTTGTTTGTTTTGGTTGGGTTCAAAGTGAGGTGAGTGCAGGTGGAAATTAAAATAAATTTAAAAAAAAAATTCTGCTGCCAGACAAATGGGACAAAGTACAAGACAAAACACGACAGTGAAAATGAAGAATGAGCAATTACAAATCTCAAATTGTTCTTTGTTTTCATTGTCTTGAATGTTATTATCTTGCCTGAAGAAGACCAAAGAGGTCAAAATGTGTCATGTTTTGTCTTCTAATTTGTTTGTCCCTTTTGGCGGATAGAATAATGATAATATTTCTCTTCAGTTTGTTTTTTTGTTTTGTTTTGTTTTTGTGCAAGTTTTTACCTGTGATCTGGATTGTAACTGAGATCTTTGTACCTTTTTATCTTGTGTTTTTTTTGTGTGAGTTTCTACATGTAGTCTGGATTATTACATAGATCTTTGTTTCGTTATGAATTGTGTTTTTGTGCAAGCTTCCTATTAATTAGGTCTTGGTTTTGTCCTGTGCATGAGTGGCCAGTTTACATTTTGTTGTGATCCAGGCTTTTTTTTCCTTTTTGTTTTGTTTGAATCTATTTCAGTTTTTTTTTTTTTTTTTTTTTTTACCTGTATGGTGTTGCTAGCCTTCCATCCATATGGTTTCTGCGTGCCCTCTATTTTTGCTCCCGAGTTTCAGGAAAAAAATATGTGTATCTCTTAAGTCTGAACTTGATTCAGAAACATTGATGATTCCAGAGATGATGTGAATGGTGGTGTTGTGTGGTGATGTGAATGGTGGTTGTGTGTTGATGTGAATGGTGGTTGTGTGGTGATGTGAATGGTGGTTGTGTGGTGATGTGAATGGTGGTGCTGTGTTTTGATGTGAATTGTGGTGGTGTGTTGATGTGAATGGTGGTGGTGTGTGTTGATGTGAATGGTGGTGTGTGTGTTGATGTGAGTGAGTGGTGGTGTGTGTGTTGATGTGAATGGTGGTGGTGTGTGTTTATTTGAATGGTGGTGGTGTGTGTTTATTTGATGGTGGTGGTGTGTGTGTTGATGTGAATGGTGGTGTGTGTTGATGTGAATGGTGGTGGTGTGTGTTGATGTGAATGGTGGTGTGTGTTGATGTGAATGGTGGTGGTGTGTTGATGTGAATAGTGGTGGTGTATGTTGGTGTGAATGGTGGTGGAGTGTTTTGATGTGAATAGTGGTGTGTATTGATGTGAATGGTGATGGTGTGTGTTGATGTGAATGGTGGTGTGTGTTGATGTGAATGGTGGTGGTGTGTGTGATGTGAATGGTGGTGGTGTGTGTTGATGTGAATGGTGGTGTGTGTGTGTGTTAATGTGAATAATGGTGGTGTGTGTTGATGTGAAAGGTGATGGTGTGTGTTGATGTGAATGGTGGTGTGTTGATGTGAATGGTGGTAGTGTGTGTTGATGTGAAAGGTGGTGGTGTGTGTGTGTTAATGTGAATAATGGTGGTGTGTGTTGATGTGAATGGTGATGGTGTTTGTTGATGTGAATGGTGGTGTGTTGATGCGAATGGTGGTGGTGTGTTGATGTGAAAGGTGGTGGTGGTGTGTGTTTTATGTGAATAGTGGTGGTGTGTGTTGTTGTGAATGATGGTGATATATGTTGATGTGAATGGTGGTGTGTGTTGATGTGAATGGTGGTGGTGTGTGTTGATGTGAATGGTGATGGTGTGTGTTGATGTGATTGGTGTTGGTGTGTGTTGATGTGAATGGTGGTGTGTGTTGATGTGAATGGTGGTGGTGTGTGTTGATGTGAATGGTGGTGGTGTGTGTATGTGTGAATGGTGGTGGAGTGTTTTTATGTGAATGGTGGTGTGTGTTGATGTGAATGGTGATGGTGTGTGTTGATGTGAATGGTGGTGTGTGTGTTAATGTGAATGATGGTGGTGTGTGTTGATGTGAATGGTGGTGTGTGTTGATGTGAATGGTGGTGGTGTGTGTTGATGTGAATGGTGGTGTGTGTGTGTTGATGTGAATGGTGATGGTGTGTGTTGATGTGAATGGTGGTGTGTGTTGATGTGAATGGTGGTGGTGTGTGTGTTGATGTGAATGGTGATGGTGTGTGTTGATGTGAATGGTGATGGTGTGTGTTGATGTGAGTGGTGGTGGTGCGTGTTGATGTGAATGGTAAGGGGTGTGTGTTGATGTGAATGGTGGTGGTGTGTGTTGATGTGAATGGTGGTGTGTGTGTTAATGTAAATGGTGGTGTTATGTGTTTGATGTGAATGATGGTGATGTATGTTGATGTGAATGATGGTGATGTATGTTGATGTGAATGGTGGTGGTGTGTGTGTGATATGAATGGTGGTAGTGTGTGTTGATGTGAATGGTGGTGGTGTGTGTTGATATGAATGGTGGTAGTGTGTGTTGATGTGAGTGGTGGTGGTGTGTATTGATGTGAATGGTGGTGTGTGTTGATGTGAGTGGTGGTGGTGTGTATTGATGTGAATGGTGGTGTGTGTTGATGTGAATGGTGGTGTGTGTTGATGTGAGTGATGGTGGTGTGTATTGATGTGAATGGTGGTGTGTGTTGATGTGAATGGTGGTGGTATGTGTTGATATGAGTGATGGTGTGGTGGTGGTGTGTGTTGATGTGAATGGTGGTGGTGTGTGTGATGTGAATGGCGGTGGTGTATGTTGATGTGAATGGTGGTGTGTTTTGATGTGAATGGTGGTGGTGTGTGTTGATGTGAATGGTGGTGGTGTATGTTGATGTGAATGGTGGTGAATGGTGGTGGTGTGTGTTGATGTGAATGGTGGTGGTGTATGTTGATGTGAATGGTGGTGATGTATGTTGATGTGAATAGTGGTGTATGTTGATGTGAATGGTGGTGTGTGTTGATGTGAATGGTGGTGGAGTGTGTTTATGTGAATGGTGTTGGTGTGTGTTGATGTGAATAGTGGTGTGCGTTGATGTGAATGGTGGTGATGTATGTTGATGTGGGTGGTGGTGATGTGTGTTGATGTGGGTGTGTTGATGTTGTGTCAGGAGCGGGGGAGGGAACAATGTGGCAGAGACGGGTGTTGACCCAGCTGCTGACGGAGATGGATGGCGTGGTGAAGCTGCAGGGGGTCACTATCGTGGCTGCCACCAACCGTCCCGACATGATCGACCAGGTAGGATACAGCAGGTGACTGCAGGATACAGCAGTTTAAATCAGGGGAGAACAGGTGACATCAAAGTAAATCAGGTAACGAGTAGATCATATAACATCAGAGGAGATCAGGTAATGAGTAGATCCAGTAATATCAGAGTAGATCAGGTAAAAAAGTAGATCAGGTAGATCAGGTAACAAGAGTAGATCAGATAATGTCAGTGTAGATCATATAGGTTAGGTGATATCAGGGCAAATCATGTAACATCAGGATAGATAACAGGATGTCAAGGTACATCCAAAAGTAACAAAAGAGATAAGATGGTGTGAAGATAGAAGAGAGAACATCACAGTAGATCAGGTAGCATCAGTGTATATCAGGTAACGTCAGGGTAGATCAGGTAACATCCATATAGATTAGGTGTTAGATTGGGTAGTATCAGGGTAGATCATGTGACGTCCATATAGATTAGGTGTTAGATTTTGTAATATCAGGGTAGATCAGGTAACATCCATATAGATTAAGTGGTAGATCGGGTAAACATCAGGATAGGTCAGGTAACATCTGGGTAGATCAGGTAACCTCCATATGGATTAGGTGGTAGATTGGGTAACATCAGGTAACATCAGGGTAGATCAGGTAACATCCATATAGATTAGGTGATGTCAGGGTAGATCGGGTAAACATTAGGGTAGATAACAGGATATCCAGGTAGATCAAAAAGTAAGAAAGTAGATAAGATGGTGTGAAGATAGATGAGATAACATCTGGGTGGGAGGTAACATGATTAAACATCAGGGCAGATAAGGTGATGTCATGGTAGGTCAGGTAACATCAGGGTAGATAAGATGATGTCATGGTAGGTCAGGTGATAGGGTAAATAAAGTGATATCAGGATCAGGTCAGGTACATCAGAGTAGGTAAGGTGATGTCAGGACAGATCAAGTAACACCAGAGTAGTAAAGGTAACATCAGACAGATCAGGCAGCATCAGAGTAGATGAAAAAACTTCAGTGTAGATCATGTGATATGAAGATAGATCTGATAACATCAGGATAGACCAGGTAACATGGGTATAGATTAGGTAACATCGAGATTAAGATCAGGTAAGAGCGTCAGCACAGATAACATCAAGATACATCTGGTTACGGCAATTGTCCAGGTAACATTGAGATAGACCAAGTAACAGGATGGATATAGGTAAATATCAGGATAGTTCAGGTGACTCATGATAGACTGTGAAACCAGTACCATGTTACATAAGATCTGTCCCGACAGGAGTGATGAGGGTAATAGGACAGACAGATCTGTCCTGACAGAGTGATGAGGTAACAGGACAGAGAGATCTGTCCTGACAGGAGTGATGAGGTAACAGGACAGACAGATCTGTCCTGACAGGAGTGATGAGGTAACAGGACAGAGAGATGCGTCCTGACAGGAGTGATGAGGTAACAGGACAGAGAGATGTGTCCTGACAGGAGTGATGAGGTAACAGGACAGAGAGATGTGTCCTGACAGGAGTGATGAGGTAACAGGACAGAGAGATGTGTGTCCTGACAGGAGTGATGAGGTAACAGGACAGAGAGATGTGTCCTGACAGGAGTGATGAGGTAACAGGACAGGAGAGATGCGTCCTGACAGGAGTGATGAGGTAACAGGACAGAGAGATCTGTCCTGACAGGAGTGATGAGGTAACAGGACAGAGAGATGCGTCCTGACAGGAGTGATGAGGGTAACAGGACAGAGAGATGTGTCCTGACAGGAGTGATGAGGTAAACAGGACAGAGAGATCTGTCCTGACAGGAGTGATGAGGTAACAGGACAGACAGCTAGATCCTGACAGGAGTGATGAGGTAACAGGACAGAGAGATGTGTCCTGACAGGAGTGATGAGGTGACAGGACAGAGAGATGTGTCCTGACAGGAGTGATGAGGTGACAGGACAGAGAGATGTGTCCTGACAGGAGTGATGAGGTAAAAGGGACAGAGAGATGTGTCCTGACAGGATTGATGAGGTAACAGGACAGAGAGATCTGTCCTGACAGGAGTGATGAGGTAACCGGACAGAGAGATGCGTCCTGACAGGAGTGATGATGAACAGGACAGAGAGATGTGTCCTGGCAGGAGTGATGATGAACAGGACAGAGAGATCTGTCCTGACAGGAGTGATGAGGTAACAGGACAGAGATGTGTCCTGACAGGAGTGATGAGGTAACCGGACAGAGAGATGCGTCCCTGACAGGAGTGATGAGGTAACAGGACAGAGAGATCTGTCCTGACAGGAGTGATGAGGTAACCGGACAGAGAGATGCGTCCTGACAGGAGTGATGAGGTAACAGGACAGAGAGATCTGTCCTGACAGGAGTGATGAGGTAACCGGACAGAGAGATGCGTCCTGACAGGAGTGATGAGGTGACAGGACAGAGAGATGTGTCCTGACAGGAGTGATGAGGTAACCGGACAGAGAGATGCGTCCTGACAGGAGTGATGAGGTGACAGGACAGAGAGATGTGTCCTGACAGGAGTGATGAGGTGACAGGACAGAGAGATGTGTCCTGACAGGAGTGATGATGAGTAACAGGACAGAGAGATGTGTCCTGACAGGAGTGATGAGGTAACAGGACAGAGAGATGCGTCCTGACAGGAGTGATGAGGTAACAGGACAGAGAGATTGTGTCCTGACAGGAGTGATGAGGTAACAGGACAGAGATCTGTCCTGACAGGAGTGATGAGGTAACCGGACAGAGAGATGCGTCCTGACAGGAGTGATGAGGTAACAGGACAGAGAGATCTGTCCTGACAGGAGTGATGAGGTAACCGGACAGAGAGAGATGCGTCCTGACAGGAGTGATGAGGTAACAGGACAGAGAGATGTGTCCTGACAGGAGTGATGAAGTAACAGGACAGAGATGTGTCCTGACAGGAGTGATGAGGTAACAGGACAGAGAGATGTGTCCTGACAGGAGTGATGAGGTAACAGGACAGAGATGTGTCCTGACAGGAGTGATGAGGTAGCAGGACAGAGAGATGCGTCCTGACAGGAGTGATGAGGTAACAGGACAGAGAGATCTGTCCTGACAGGAGTGATGAGGTAACAGGACAGAGAGATCTGTCCTGACAGGAGTGATGAGGTAACAGGACAGACAGCTAGATCCTGACAGGAGTGATGAGGTGACAGGACAGAGAGAGAGATGCGTCTTGACAGGAGCGTTGAGGTAGCAGGACAGAGAGATGCGTCCTGACAGGAGTGATGAGGTAACAGGACAGAGAGATGTGTCCTGACAGGAGTGATGAGGTAACCGGACAGAGAGATGCGTCCTGACAGGAGTGATGAGGTAACAGGACAGAGATGCGTCCTGACAGGAGTGATGAGGTGACAGGACAGAGAGATGCGTCCTGACAGGAGTGATGAGGTAACCAGACAGAGATATGCGTCCTGACAGGAGTGATGAGGTAACAGGACAGAGAGATCTGTCCTGACAGGAGTGATGAGGTAACAGGACAGAGAGATGTGTCCTGACAGGAGTGATGAGGTAACAGACAGAGATGTGTCCTGACAGGAGTGATGAGGTAACAGGACAGAGAGATGTGTCCTGACAGGAGTGATGAGGTAACAGGACAGAGAGATGTGTCCTGACAGGAGTGATGAGGTAACAGACAGACAGATATGTCCTGTCAGGAGTGATGAGGTAACAGGACAGACAGATATGTCCTGACAGGAGTGATGAGGTAAGAGGACAAGACAGCTACATCCTGACAGGTGTAAGAAGTAAGGGGCTGGTGCAGGTAACCAAAAGCAGGAGGAACCAGGGAAGCACTCTCTAGGCCGCTGCTGGCCGACCTTGCTGGAGTGATCAGACAACAGGACTGAGCCAGTTACAGGACACTCACGGCCTCTGCAAGTTACCCTTATGTGATTATTCCATGGAAAGGGACTGAGAAAGGAGTGGCTTACGTGTCCATATATTGTCCTGACAAGATTAATCCACCAGGACCCATGCATTATAGAATGGATGATTAAAAGAGACGGAGATTCAAGATGGTAAGCAAGCTGTTGTTGATTCAGTGTCTTTTTTTTATGCATTTCTTTATTGAACAGATACGTACGTGAACAAATTATTGAACTGAAGCAACAACAAGCAAATGCTTATGATGTGCTCAGTGACGGAAAATTTAACAACAATAAACACATTGGCGAATTGCATAATCAACAATGGTATGTAAGAGAGAAAGAAAAATGCTGAATATCATATGGGAAGATTTGTAGAAAACCTTAATTTAAATTAAAAGACAGGAAAGAAGACAGAACAGATTAGAAGAATCTAACAGCGATGCAACTGGGCAATCGACACAACAAAAATTATGATTCCCCATGCACTGAACGTATACAATTTGAACAGAGAGAGAGATGCGTCCCGTCTACCAAAACACCAAAGAGCCCAGCCCCTTGTCGCTATGGTCTAATGCAAAGACGAAATCTGAGGGAGTACTAAACAACCACACACAGCCATCTGAGGGCCAACCTGACAGAAGCATCGAGGAGAAGAAGAAAAAGAGAAACAAGAAGATGAAAAAAGCACAAGGAGATGAACAAGATCAGGAAGAACAAGGACCTGAAGAAGAAGAGGAGCATGAGGAAGAACAACTAATTTGCTATAATACTAAAGACGTTTACTTTGGGTGATAAACTGATGCACAGTTTTGAAAATTCTTTCGTTTTCTTCCCTGGTTAATGTTTGGTCACCAAGAAGAAGTGTGTGAGTATCAAAACAGTTAAGATTGAGAGTGAATATCGTATTCATTCTTATCTGTATGTAGTTTGAACAATCTAACAGATAGTGCTCTGTGTTTTCTGTATGATGGCCACACGCACAGTTTGGATCAGCCAGAAAATTTCTAT
Organism: Conus betulinus; assembly: GCA_016801955.1. Lineage (NCBI taxonomy): Eukaryota > Metazoa > Mollusca > Gastropoda > Neogastropoda > Conidae > Conus > Conus betulinus. Next base: position 27,273 of record JADBJO010010745.1, on the reverse strand, counting down.
TGTGTAAGTCATGATTAATGTTACTCATTCCTAAGTGTAATCTACAATGGTTTATTTGATCCTGCCTGGATACAATATGCTAGCGTCTTTTCATTTTAGTCCATTTTATCTTCACCATAAAACAGTAAATGCTGTTTGTTAGGACCAAAGATCGGAAAGATATTCTGTTCTAACTTCATGTAGCCTTTTTCTCCTTGCATCATAAATAGTAACATTGTGTGATTGGTCATTTGATGTGTGTGCTGTTCATGCTTTAATAACAAACTCCAGAGCTAGCGGTACGTCCGCTGTTTTCTTCATTACAGTACACCAGATGAGATGGAACTTTAGCATGGACATGGGGATTATTTTTATCTTGGGTTGAATATAAAAGCAGACTGTAGTTTGAGAAGGCATGGGGGGGGGGGGGGGGGGTAGGGAGGTGAATCCATAATTTATTTTCGCAAGTGGGTTATGATAAGTATGTCATTGAAATCTGATTTTAATGGGCCATAGTGAGGCAGTGGTTAGCATCATGAATTGTTGGCTGGAAAGTCATGGATTCAAGTTCCATCAGCGCCATTTGTTTGTGGGATTTTTCAATCACGACCTGCTATCCGGAATAGTGTTTGCCATGGGCTCAGAGTGGGAAGATTGGTGCCACACATTCAACTTTCATCAATGTAATGGATGGGCCTGGTTGCCATTGCAATACATTATGAAAGTAAGCATAGAGTGTAGAGTAGTCATGTTGTCTCTGACTAGAATGGAACTCCTTAGCATCATCCTCATCTTCCATCGATCTGCATAGAAAAAAGTCATGAATTCTTTGTCCCTTTTTGTCTTGCTTTTAGTGCTGACCTTAGTGTCAATTTCTCTCAGTGTCTCTACCCTTAATGAGTTCATGCTGAGGTGGTCTGTATATGCAAATTCATGGGGACTATTGTTGGGCTAATATGGTGATATTTTCAGGAGGGAGGTACTCGCTCACACTGCCTCCGCAGAAGGTAGATTATCGTTGTCCAGAGGTGGCTGAGAAGGTGGCCTAGCGTGTGTGTGGGATCAGAATGCTACCAAAGTGATCTGGAGGTAGTACAGTGTCTCCTCTGGTAGGTTGCTTTGTAATGACTGGTTATTGATTGCTTGCTGTGGATTGAAGTGTGTGGGGGCTGGCAAGACAAGCCAGGGTTTTCATGTGGATGGGGACCTGGAATAAGCTGCGTGCGAGTAAGGCTGTTGAGGTGGCAAGGAAGTTGAGGTAGCTAAAAAAAATCTGACCTTAAGACCAACGTTTTTCATTATAGTTATTTGACTTGTTAGATATGTCACAGAATGACAGTTACAAGCATGTTTGTGATCCTTCCTTGACTATTACCATCATGATGTTAGCTGTCTAACAGAATTACAATTATTGGCATTTTCCATGATCCTTTCTCGACAATTGCCCATCACCATGACATCTTCAGCAGTCGAGGATGAATTGCAGGCGTTGTTACGACCAGGTCGCTTTGACCGCATGTTGTACGTGCCGCTGCCAGATGCGGCCACACGACGGCAGGTGCTGGAGATAGTGAGGAGAAAGACTCCAATAGCAGACGACGTCTGCCTGCAGGACCTGGTGGACAGAACACACAACTATTCTGGAGCTGAAGTAAGGCCAAAACCTTTGTCACGACCAACATTGTCCAACTCTTTCAGGCCTAACATTGTCAGTCATTATCTCCCTTTGTTCTTGAATTTATGTTTCCGTTTCTTTCATTCCTGGATTTAGGGATCTGACAGAAAATATGAAAGGGGCTTCTAATTTTCAAGATAGTTTGTGTTTGTGCATGTGTGTGTGAAAGTGCGAGTGTGTTTGTGTAACAGCTCACTGCTATGCACTGGTCTCACATTGTTGTTGTGTTGTCATTGCCTAATTGAAATAAAGTGGTTGCTTTTTTTTTCTTTTCATGGAGCACTGTGGAAAGATCCAGAAGTTTCTCTACTTCATGTAAAAGATTTCTTGTGGTGCATTGGTGAAAGAATTTGAAGTTTCTGTGCTTTCCTGGTTTTTTTTTTTGGTTTTTTTTTGTCGATGTGCTTTTCAGAAGCACTAGCCACATAAGACCAGACCCCCTCTCTGTGGTAAGAGCAGAGTCTGAAACACCAGTCAATGATGAACAGTGTCAGGAATGTCACAGTCAAGGACTGATAACGGACGATGACAACTCAACATGCGCAAAGTTTAAAGCTCATGTTGTAATGACCAGTTTACGGATCTGAAGAAAGTTTTTCCCCCAGGTTTTTCCATGTTGAAGAAAGAACAATAACTAAGATTCTTGAAAACAAGGAAAAAAGCTGCCATGTAGTGGGTAGCGTTGCAGGTTGCAGCAGAGGTTATGTGTTCAGATCGTTCGAAGACTGGTGTTTGTGGGTCTTCCCAGGGTGGTTGACTGTGCTGTGGACTTCAGTGGCAAGGCTGGAAGGCTGCTGTCATGCTTCCTCCTCTGAATGGATGCATATGTGTGGTGTTCAGATTTCCTGTCCAGCGTTGCAGGTGTGTCGCTGGAGGCTTGTTGATGCTGGGCTACAACGGAAGTGTACAGTGCAGCCATTCCATGTCCTTCTGATGATCTCAGTTTCAGTCTCCACCCCACACGAGTATTGGGAGAGTATAGAGGACAATACTTCTCGGCATCCCGCTAGCACCTTTGGGTTTATCTTTTTTGTGTTTTCTTGTTCAGTTATGGCAAGTTTGTGAGGTAGGAAGACTTTGGTGGCGGTGGTTCTTTTCGGGGGAGGGGGGGGGGGGGTAGGTGAGGGGGGGTGTTGGCACCTGAAGTAGGCATTTCTAAAATTATAACAAATTTTGAGGTTTAAGTGAAATTTCACAAAGACACAAGAGATAATGCGAGACTGCAAGGAAGTAAAATTATTGTTTGTCAGTGGCACATGAGTGTGCAGTCATGATGTCATCTGTCAGTGTGGTGATGTATGCTTTTCTGGTGATATGTAGCTATGGTGATGTGTGTGTTTCTGGGGATGTGTGCAGTTGACTGCGTTGTGCCAAGAGGCGGCACTGATCGCCATGACAGAGAGTGTGGAAGCCAGGCAAGTGCACCGGCGCCATTTTGATGCTGCTGTGCAAGTGGTGCAGCCCCAGACGTCCCAGGACTTGATCCATTTCTATGAGAACTACGCTGCACACCGGGGATTGGAGGGATCACAACGGGTGTGACAACACCAGGGAACATTCTTTGGCAAACCACTCTCTCCTCGTCTGGTTCCGTTAGGTCTCACCAACCCACAAAAAAATGGCCTGTAAAAAAGAACCTGTTGAGTTTGAGCTAGTGGGGATAGCACAAGTGCCATCCATTTTGTTACCTCAGAACTTGTGTTCTGTCCATTTGCAATGGCATTGGGAAGATTTTGATTTATCCGTCATAGTAACATGTTCTTAGTTGTACAAACAGTGTTGGACCCACAGTGTTCACCTATCGCAAGTTGTCTTTCACAGTGAGAACTGCCTTCATTCTGCCATCTTGTTTGACGAAAAAGAGCTCCCTCCCACTTGTCTGAAATTAACACTGGACACTGGGTGGTCAGATGGTGGTGTTCAAATGGTGCTGACCTCTGACAGGATGATGGTGTCAGTTTGGCATTTAGGAATTTTTCAGTGCGCTTGGGCACAAGGTTCATCCAGTTCTCTTTTCTAATTAGAAGAGGACCTGAACGAGAGGAATTTGCCCCAATGTGGAAGATGATATGTTTTGAGGTTTTGAAAGGTAAGCAGTGAGAGTAGTCAGGAGAAGCAAGGCAAGTACCGCCATCCCTGGCACACAGATCTTACCCTTAGTCATTTCTTGGGGCCAATTTTCTTGGATTTACATGGCTAGAAACGGAGTCACCAGTAAGTAACAGCGTTTATTTCTTAGGAACAGGTAAGTTTTTCAAAATATCCATGCATGGTGGGTTGGTTACTTGAAGAGTTTTCTTGTCTGGGGAGCATTGATAGTTCTGCAGCAGTTATATTGACCGTTTCCTCAGTTTTTCTGGTACAGAGAAAGGGTTAATGAGGTTTACCATTTTCCTGAACATGGCGATTTTTGTCTGCATCATGCTGAAGTTGTGGACCAGTTATTAGGTTGAGTGGACACAGTCAGTATTGAGCATGGGATCATCAGACTATGGAGTGGACAGTATCAATATTGACCGTGGGATCATCAGACTATGGAGTAGACACAGTCAGTATTGAGCATGGGATCATCAGACCATGGAGTGGACACAGTCAGTATTGAGCATAGGATCATCAGACTATGGGGTAGACACAGTCAGTATTGAGCATGGGATCATCAGACTTTGGAGTGGACAGTATCAGTATTGACCATGGGATCATCAGACTATGGAGTAGACACAGTCAGTATTGAGCATAGGATCATCAGACTATGGAGTGGACAGTCAGTATTGACCGTGGGATCATCAGACTATGGAGTGAACACAGTCAGTATTGAGCATGGGATCATCAGACTATGGAGTAGACACAGTCAGTATTGACCATAGGATCATCAAGACTATGGCGTGGACACTGTCAGCATTGACTTTGGGATCATCAGATTATGCAGACTGTGTCAAGTTCGGGTTGGTGTTGTCAGCAAAGTAAAGAAAGAGGAAAATACTTCAGATGAGGTTTGAGCTCCAGTGTTTTCTTTTTGTTTTGTTTTGTTTTGTTATATTTTCTTTAGTTTATTTAACTCCAGTTGTAGTGTTCCTAGCGGAGTTTCACAAGAGTGTACTTCACTCTAGTTTTGAGAGTTCCTTTTCCCTTTTCAGACTGGCAATTTGTGAGCTGAGTTCACCTACATTGCTGCCCATCGTTTCAGTTCTTTCACAGCATTTTTGCATCTTCAGTTGAACAGCGGTCGTGTTGTTTGATTCTGTTTGCATGGCATGGAGCTCTTCCAGGTATCACTTGAAGTACTTCAAAAAAGGTTTACAGAAAGAACCCAAGTATTTAAGGACACGAATTTGACCATTTCAAGTAACATACAGAGCTCATATGTGTTTGGAGTAAAATACAGAGCTCACCTGCGTATACTATACTTTCTTCTTGAGTCAATTTGGACGTTTCTGTGCTTATGCTGGATTTTAATGTTTTGTCACATGACTGGATTTTGCACAATCAGCTCAGGACATAAGGAAGTGAAAGACAAAACCTTTGTGGTGTTCATTACTTGCTCCCTTCAACAGTGTTTGAGTTAGAGGGAAAGGCCAGCCTGTGTGTGTAAATGTAGACAAGGAGGTGTAAGGATGACCAGCCTGTGCGTTTGTGTAGACAGAAGTGTGTAAAGATGGCCAACCTATGTGTGTGTGTAATAGACATGAGTTTTCAGAGATGGCCAACCTGTGTGTGTAGACAAGTGTATAAAGATGGCCAACCTGTGTGTGTAGACAAGTGTATAAAGATGGCCAACCTGCGTGGGTGTGTAGACAGAAGAGTGTAGAGATGGCCAACCTATGTGTGTGTGTAGTAGACATGAGTTTTCAGAGATGGCCAACCTGTGTGTGTAGACAAGTGTATAAAGATGGCAAACCTGTGTGTGTAGACAAGTGTATAAAGATGGCCAACCTGCGTGGGTGTGTAGACAGAAGAGTGTAGAGGCATGTTTAAAGTCGACAGAAGTGAGTTGATGTGGCCAGCCTGTGTGTGTGTCAACAGGGATGTGTGAAGATGGGCAACCTGTGTATGTATGCAGACAGGAGTGTGTACAGATGGCCCACCTGTGTGTGTGTAGACAAAGGTGTGTAGTGATGGCCGCCCTGAGCATGTATGTAGACAGACAGGAGTATAAAGATGGCCAACCTCTTTGTGTGTAGACAGGAGTGTGTAAAGATGGCTAACCTCTTGGTGTGTAGACCGGAGTATAGAGATGGCCAGCGTGTGTGTGTGGCACGTGCACAGACAGAAGTATGTACAGATCGTTAATCCGTATGTGGAATTGCAATGTCCAGTCTGCAGACAGGGTGTAGCAGTTGCCAACCTGTGCAGACAGGTGTGCAAAGAGATGGCTAACCTGTGTGTTTGTGTCTGTTCAGAAGTGAAGAGATAGCCCATCTGTGCTGACAGAATGTGTAGAGATGGCCAACCTGCATGCATGTGTAGAGAGCCTACCTCGCATGTGACTGCATATCCACACAAGTATGTCAAAAATGGCAAAGCTGTGTGCATGTGTAGTAGTGTTCACAACCACCCAATCAAAAATGAAGAAATAGCCCATCTGTGCTGACAGAATGTGTAGAGATGGCCAACCTGCATGCATGTGTAGAGAACCTACCTGGCATGTGACTGCATATCCACACAAGTATGTCAAAAATGGCAAAGCTGTGTGCATGTGTAGTGGTGTTCGCAACCACCCAATCAAAAATGGAGGCCAGACTTCCAAGAACTGTTGTTTAAGCAAGCTTGGTTTATGTTACAAGCACACCCATTTGGACAGTGCAGAAAGTGAAAAAGCAACCTTGAGACTATAGAAAAGGGGCAGCACCAACATTTCCTATTGCTGCCCCTGCCACACTACATGCAATTCCACTTTCAGTGATGCATTACTTTTCCTTAAAATTCCTTTAATGCTGTATCCATTATCGCATACTATTCTATGGGCAAAAAAAAAAAAAAAAAAAAAAAATCGTGCCCAAATCAACTCCAAAGGCTTCCAAGATGGTAACAACTATGAAATACCCAACAGATCAAAACTTCCATTTTTATGCAACTAATCCTATCAAAGGAAGAGATCATGACAGAAAGGCAGATGAAGATGGGACAATGGAATAATTCTATACAAGTCGCTCAACTGAATTTCTCAGAACTATACAACCAACTCCAAATTCTGGCAATTCCAGACCCCCCCCTCCATCCGTCCCACTTCTTACAAGTGTACAACCCATTCCAGACAGATGTCCCCACCTCCTCCCAAAAATTATGCAATGAAAATGTGCGTCAGATTATGGATATTCACACCACACAAAATACAGCAGTATGGAAAAAGGCAACTGTTGAACGGAACAGGTGTGGGTCCCCATGATCACAAAATGCACGTGCCTGTCCACTCTCTAAATTCCGAACTGGAAATCCAAAGAAAGCATGCCTCTGGATGGTCGAAAATGGACTCTACAACATTCATCTCTGAAAACTGATCTTTCCAATGATGCTGTTGACACAGAGATTTTCAGCAGCAGAACTGCACTTTGACATCATTCAAGGGAATATGAGGTACATTAAGGCATGGATTATGACGCCAAACATTAAGCTGCTCTCATCACACCTAACACCAATGGCAAATGTGGAGTATTTTCTTTTTTCCAGAATCAGTTCTCAAATTGTAAAAAGTGGAGCATTTTCTTTTTTCCCCCGCCCTTTCAACCCTTATAAATTTACATCTGGGCAGCCTCTTTTCATAACACCAATTTCAAAAGTGGAGATTCAGCTTCTCACTCAGTTTTTAAACCCTGTCAACCCTTACAAATTTACAGTGTGGGCAGCCTCTCCAGCCTGGCCAAGTAAGGCCATCTGTAAGAACAGAAGGGGCACTCCAATTAAACTCTCTAATCTCTACAACTGTTATCAAGGGAATAACAACTTCATACATTTTCTCAAAACTGATTTTCTACCAACATTTAAAAAAAAAAAATTCATATAATGTGAAGCACCTGATTTGATCCTTTGACAAAAACTATCTAATCTTTGCCAAACAGATTTCTTCTTTTTTTTGTTGTGATCATTGTTCGCGGTATAATGATGTGAACAAATCCTCTGTCCGAGTTTGAAAGCTAGGTGAAAATGTATGCCAACATTTCAGGCTAGAGGTGAAGCCACCCCCTTCACAGTGGTGGAGAGGAACTCCCAATGGGAGAGCTCCTGGAACCAGAGATCTGGCCAAGGTCCCATCATGAACTGTCCTGGGAGCGACTCGTGAGGGAGCTGGATCACAGGGTTTAGGTCACTTTTCAGCACTGCCTTGGCATCAAGAAGTATAGGTGACACAGGGCTGGATGGTTCATATCTTCAACAGCAGTCTACCATACACTGACAGTTTCCTTCTGCAACCACAATGTGGGCTACACCAGCACTAAAAGTTGGCATCTCATGTTGGCAACAATTTGCCTAATCACTTCCCCAAAAGGCTAAATGCAAAAGGAATGGCAATACATGGCTAGGCTGTACTTCAGTGGGGTGGATTGCATCACACTTTACCACCATAAATGACAGTATTTCCACATTCTTTTTCAAATAATTCACACTGTACTCCTTAAAAATTAGTAAAAGCATCGAAGTTAGGAATTACTACAAAGGAAGCATGCGATACACCAGTTATAATTATCAAAAAGTTAGTATTTCACACACCACAACAGTCACTGGTCCTCCATGTGGATCGAAGGTAAACTTGATATAAAAATCTGTCATCAATGTCAAAAATCTGGAACAAAAAAATTCAATGCAAGATTAACGCAAAATTTTTTTTGTCTTAATTATCTTTATCAGAAATCAGCTGATGGAAAAATGTCCATTCCCTGTGGCTACTCGTCCCCCCCCAAAAAGAAAAAGAAGCTGCACACAGCAGCAGAAAACAAAGGTGGTGAATACGCCTTGCACACACAATACAGCGGGTTATGCAGTGCAGTGTAGGGCCGTCTCTCACACAGCACAAACAGATCACACCTAGAGAAAACTGTGCACTGGACAACACTGTAACCAACCACCACCAATTCCTACATCCCTGCCTTCCACCTTCAGACACTGCTTGCTGGGTGACAGATCTCTCTCTATGTCTCTGTCTCTGTCTCTCCATGATGGGTCCATCGTCACAATCCCTGTGCTCCGCCTGCACATACCCTGCTGGTCCTTGGATCCTCTGTCATTTCCGGTTAACATGGACAATGTTCTTCACAGGGCCTTGTCCCACAGCACCATTCACAGCAAACAGTCATCGCCTCTGGTCAATTCTAGCGTCCAGTTAATCACCGTGTTTTGGCATTTGGATACACACTACTTTCTTTAAGTTTAACCTATCACTGCGTTCCAATGTCACTAGAAATGAATATCACAGGCACTTAGAGTATCGTGCGTCGCTCTCATACACAAATACAATTAAATTATTTTAAAAAAAAAGAAAAAAGGCAATACACTAGTTCCATTGCATAGGCTGAGACAGACAGAAGACAGGTATAACTAATCACACTGCTTTGACAGATAAACAAGATGGGGTTCACACTAGGGGAAATGTCCCGCTGGCTTGATCATGAATTAAAAAAATTCCAACTCTTGGCATCACCATCAACCATTTTGATTATTCCTAAATTTTTCTCTTTTTTTTCCACTCTCTGGAATGAATTGACCCCCTTTACTACCCAAATCAAAATTCATCCCTACATCTTTTTATATATTCTTTCCCATACACTCTGGAATTTACTGTTGGCTGTCTCAAGTGGTGTGCCTGTTAGCACAGATTCCAACTCCAGCACATGGTGACATGCATGCAAATAACGGTACGTGCATAGCTGCCAACCTGATGAAAACCCAATTTTTTTTTCAGAGGGCAGGGTTCAGGGCCCCAGCTGGCTCCCGGTGGAGTGCAAGCAATGACTGGAACACATCATGTGTCTAAGAGCCCAAAATGGAGCTTCCCCATTCAAGCAGCTCCAAACACCAGTCAATTAATATATCAGCATGCTAGTAATAAACTCTTAAACAAAGCTCACAGATAACACACTGTAAATGAAATTTCCATTGCTTGTCATTCAAAGTAACAAAGTACTTGTTAGGCCAGCCATAAAGTCATGTCTTTGTAAAGTTATTTGGATAATCATATAGTCACCTACAAGAACCTATTGTTATTCTTTAAAACTATTACTATTGTTATTATTTTAAATTCTAAGTGATCTCTAGTGATTGTAGCTATCCATGGCTACTTGCCATTTCAGATTTAATTTTGGCAACAATTTTCTGCCAATTGTAAGCAGTGGACAAAGGAAGGTAGATTTCAGAAAAAGGAACAAACAAAGGGAACCAAGGACAATCTGGTGTGGGCAACCCTGACCAATCGGGTTCCCTCAGCATGAACCCTTGGAACACTGCTGCAGACATCCACGGCAAAGACATAACAAAGTTTGAACATGCACAATGGAAAAAAAAAATCCAGAACAGACGTATGTTCAAAATTCAACAGACAAAAACACAGAAAAAACCCACCACCGTGCGGATCAAACGTAAAGGGTATGCTATACAAAAAGCATACACTGCACTTTTCATTATGCATCTACCTAAATGTGTTCATGCGCATTACAGTTAAATGCTCAACTCGTGGTATCTGTGCTTTTTTTCCCCATTTTTTTCATTTGTTTGTTCATTCTTTAATAACATCTTCCATGTCTATGTTGCCAGCTGTCTCAGTGGTGATAGCAGCATCTGGCTGGACAAAAATGCAGCCATCACACAATCGCTCCAGCACTTAACAGAAGCGCCTCTTCTCACTAGTCTAATTTCAGCAAATTTGCATATTCAAAGCATCAGAAACTTGAATGATTTCTGCACAGTCATCACGTTCACAGTTCAGTCCAGAACTATGGACTCAAAAAGGGTAAACTATGGAAGGAAAGAATCAAATGGACAGCATGAATCGGCAGACATCCCTGACAGGGAGACACGAACTGTGTCAGAGGTGTGTTCCAGCCAGCACTTCCTTCCCCTGGATTAGTGTCACAACCAGTTTCCCACTGCTTCCAACAAATGCCACCATCATCTTTTACAGCATAGGACATGGACTGTAAAGAATGTACAGTAAACACCGACACTACACAATGTCTACTGGACAGGAAAAATGTCTATAGTTCACACACAATACAGAATGTCTAGTGAACACACACACAAAAAAAATATGTCCAGTGGACATGGACAATACAGAATGTCTAGTGCACAAAGACAATACAGTATATCTAGAGGGCATGGACAATACAGAACATCTAGAGGGCATGGACAATACAGAACATCTAGTGGGCATGGACAATACAGAATATCTAGTGGGCATGGACAATACAGAATATCTTGTGGGCATGGACAATACAAAACATCAAGTGGACAGGAGAGTCTAGTGGACATGGTTCATACAGAATGTCTAGGGGCAATCAAAAGGAAAACCATCTGCTGGGATCGGATGCAGCAACTGTAAATGCTTGCGCAGTTCACCTAATCCCATTCAATCACTAGGAAACGGTGTTAGCTGAGCACACCTCTGACCACACCACACTACACGCCAACACAGCACACTCCTGTGTAGGCATGCCTCATCACTGACGAGATGTCGCCCATCAGTGCCAAGCCATATGATTGTGCAACCTATTTCGTCACAAGAGGAATACTGTCCAACAAAGTCAACGTCATATGTCTGGATAATGATGCCAACCCCTGCGGGATCAGGAATGCAGGAGTGACAATGTTGCTTCCAGACTATTACTTGTGGCCAATTTCTCACAGCTGGTGTTCTTCTTGCTGATGTGGACAGCACTGAGATCAGAGGGCTGATGGAGAAAGGATTTTGCTCCAGACAGACTGTACTATGTTAGTCTGTAGGGAAATGCTGTAAGGCAGAAACAAACAGATTTTTTTTTTTTTTTAATTTTTCAAAATTTCATAGACTGTCACAACCAGACAATTAGTGTGGCTTGTGAGACAATTCCCCCACAGCTACACCAAGCCAGCCCATGGTCTCTCAGAACAAGAAAAGGTCTCTCAGAACTAGAAAAGTGACTTTCACAGAGTCAACAGACCTGGAAGCCTGTGATGACAGCTGACCTAACTCTGTTGTCGTCTGTTAATCCTCTCTTCCATCAACTTCAGGTTCTGGCTGTAGCTGTAGGTGAATGGTGATGGTGGTGATAGTCCATTACATACTCTGCTTCACTTGCGTTCTCTTGCAATCCATCCATTATCTGTGCCTGGGTCCCACCCCCCCATCTCCACAAATCAGCTGGGAGCGGGGGGGGGAAGGGAAGACAGGGAGGCAGGGTGTCTACCACAACTGTGGGTCTTGCCCCCTGGGGGTTTGGTGACACGGGTGGAGGTCTGCACATTCTGCATCTTTCCTTCCCGGGCCTGGTACTCTCCATCCGAGCATGGCAACGGTGGCTGCTCCTTCTGTGGTTTAGGCATTTCCTGCACACATGACACACTGTCAGCTCCATTCCATTCAGTGACCCTTACTACCATCCACTTTTTGGATTCAATAGATGGGATAGCTGGGAGGCATTATTTGGCTTTTGACTTGGCAACATTCATCTCACTTTCATAAAAGTCTCTACCCCTATCCACGCCCCAAAAAGATGAGGAACAGCTGTCTTATTTCTACCTTTGCCTTTTATCATGGGCATCAAATGATTTTCAGCTGACAACCGAGTCAGATTTTTAACTACCTCCACAAAATTTTGCCTTTATCAATAAACCATGGCCCCATGCCTGTACAAAAATGTTTTTTGTCCACAAAGGAATAAACAAAATGAAAAACCACAGCAAGACTTTAGTCCTTCATCAAAGCATGGGTCCCTGAAGACCCACAATGTACAGCAAGGCTTCATTCCTATACTAAAGGCATGGGTCCCTGGAGACAATGTACAGCAAGGCTTCATTCCTATACCAAAGGCATGGGTCCCTGGAGACCCACACTGTGTACAGCAAGACTTCATTCCTATACTGAAGGCATGGGTCCCTGGAGACCCACACTGTACAGCAGGGCTTCATTCCTACACTAAAGGCATGGGTCCCTGGAGACCCACACTGTACAGCAAGACTTCATTCCTACTCTAAAGGCATGGGTCCCTGGAGACCCACACTGTGTACAGCAAGGCTTCATTCCTATACTGAAGGCATGGGCCCCTAGAGCCCCACACTGTACAGCAAGCTTCATCCCTATCAAAACACATGGGTCCCTGGAGACCCACACTGTGTACAGAAAGGCTTCGTTCCTATACTAAAGGCATGGGTCCCTGGAGACCCACAATGTACAGCAAGGCTTCATTCCTATACTGAAGGCATGGGTCCCTAGAACCCACACTGTACAGCAAAGATTCATCCCTATACAAAACACATGGGTCCCTGGAGACCCACACTGTATAGCAAGGCTTCATTCCTACACTAAAGACATGGGTCCCTGGAGACCCACAATGTACAGCAAGGCTTCATTCCTATACTGAAGGCATGGGCCCCTAGAGCCCCACATTGTACAGCAAAGCTTCATCCCCATACAAAACACATGGGTCCCTGGAGACCCACACTGTATAGCAAGGCTTATTCTATACTAAAGACATGGGTCCCTTGAGACCCACAATGTACAGCAAGGTTTCATTCCTATACTGAAGGCATGGGCCCCTAGAGCCCCACATTGTACAGCAAAGCTTCATCCCTATACAAAACATATGGGTCCCTGGAGACCCACACTGTATAGCAAGGCTTCATTCCTATACTAAAGACATGGGTCCCTGGAGACCCACAATGTACAGCAAGGCTTCATTCCTATACTTAGGGCATGGGCCCCTAGAGCCCCACATTGTACAGCAAAGCTTCATCCCCATACAAAACACATGGGTCCCTGGAGACCCACACTGTTTAGCAAGGCTTCATTCCTATACTAAAGGCATGGGTCCCCCTGGAGACCCACAATGTACAACAAGGCTTCATTCCTATACTGAAGGCATGGGCCCCTAGAGCCCCACACTGTACAGCAAAGATTCATCCCTATACAAAACACACATGGGTCCCTGGAGACCCACACTGTATAGCAAGGCTTCATTCCTATACTAAAGACATGGGTCCTCACACTGTACAGCAAAGCTTCATCCTTATACAAAAACACATGGGTCCCTGGAGACCCACACTGTATAGCAAGGCTTCATTCCTATACTAAAGACATGGGCTCCCTGGAGACCCACAATGTACAGCAATGCTTCATTCCTATACTGAAGGCATGGGCCCCTAGAGCCCCACACTGTACAGCAAGGTTTCATTCCTACTATACTGAAGGCATGGGCCCCTAGAGCCCCCACACTGTACAGCAAGGTTTCATTCCTATACTGAAGGCATGGGCCCCTTGAGCCCCACACTGTACAGCAAGGTTTCATTCCTATGCTTAAGGTTTGGGCCCCTGGTGATCCAATTTACACGGCTTCATCCCTATACTAAAGACACGTGTCCCTGGAGACCCACAATGGGTCCCTGGAGACCCACAACAAGCAAAATCATAGGCAAGGTACAGCAAAGGTTAATCTGGGAGTGATCTACACCTAGCCCCTGTCTACCTCACCGAGGGGAAAATGCGGGCATAAAGGAAGAGCACTGGTGGAGTCTGCGTTATTAATTCTGTTTTCTTTATCATACTTAAAATTCCAACCAACTCTTTACCTCACTGAGGGAACAAAGTGGGGATGAAGGAGGAACACACAAGTAGAGTCAGTCTGTATTATGAAACTTTTTTTATTATCATCCTTAAAATTGCATACATCCCATGTCCACCTCATTGAGGGGAAAATGTGGGAATAAAGGGAGAGCACCAACAGAGTCGGTCTGTCGTCCCCCCGCTCGTACTGTTGACCTGGGGTGTAAGGGACAAGAGCCAGACCTAGTGTCAGTCAGTTAGCTCACAGGCGTGGGACACCCAGGGAATAACAGATACAGCCACTCGAACCAATCCTAACCATGGCCCACTCCAAAATGTTTTTCATTACCCCCCAAAATCTTACTCGACACTGCACTTTCCCTTTTTTCACTGCACAATTTTCCCCATCAGCCAGTTACTTTTACACAACCAATTACTACACACCACCAGTGCTTCATGTCGCTGACACAAAACGGGACCACATTCAACTGCAATAACTTGCCATCGAAAGTCGCCTATTTACTGGCGATGAGTCCGTCCATGTGTAATTGGATCCTTTCTTCCCCGTGCCCACCAGTTGGCCAAAAAACAAAAAAAAACCACTTGACAAATTCGTGGATGTCCTTTGTGTACTTTTCTAGCCTTTTTCGGACAGACATAAAAGTTTGAACGTGCACTTTGGAAATTATTCTTATGCATGAGTGTCCAAAACATTAGCATCCAACGGATATGTCTAAATGCAAAGTGATACACGGAGTACAGCGATAGGTGCACTTGCCCCTCACCCACACTAAACATGGCTTCTTTGGCCTTTGAGGATGGTGCCCGTGTTTTCATGTTCATCCCCTCTCCTAGATTGACAATAGCTACATCTTGTGTTTACCAAATCTCTTGTCTGATCCTGTGTTGGGCCCTTCTTATCGCTGGGTCGTCAACGATCTTTTGCTCTGTCGTTTCTTGCAGAAACATCGGCACCAACAGCACAACCCTGCTACAAGAAGCGAATTACACACATGCACATCCATTAAAGCCCTTTCTACTTAAAGTGATGATAACGTCATTCTTTCACTTGAGAGGATTATTTTAACTGCCCTACTCATCAGTCCCCTGCAAGTCTACCTTGCAAACACTAGGCACCCTGGAATTCTGATTTTCGTCATGTACTTTCAAATTCCACTGTAATTCACTTGTACCCACCCTAAGTTACCTAGGTGAAATGCCCTATATCATTAATCCTAGCCATACCCCCTGACTCATACAGTGCTAACTGACCCCCTGAACCTGAAGAACATGCAGAACAGTCAGTGAAATGCAGTTGACTAGGGAAATTTTCCCTGTGTATTTAATTGGACAGACTCTCTTCATGTGCTTTAACCATACCATGTAGTAGGTAAACGTCATTTGATACAGAGATAGCTGTCTCAAAAAACCTGCACACCCCCGCCTACCAGCTACATATCATGAGCCGCTAGACTGGACCGCTTAGTCCATCGTTAGTTCAAGCACAGTGGTGACTCAACCAACCTGCCCCTAAGCATAACGGCTTGTATACAACAAATCACCAAGCCACCAGCCGACCTGGATTGTAGCCCACAACAGGATTTAACTGGAACCCCCCCCCCCCACCCCCCCCTGTCCTTCCCCTTCTTTTTTTCACAGCCCAAACGCATACTCTATACTCCTCTAAATTTTTCATCATGCCTAGCTCACAAACTTCCTTGCTTGTGCCATTACAAAATTTGCAGTACCCCGCTCACCCATGGCCGCGTCATGACTCTGATCACGATAACTGCGAACACACCACACCTACACCTCCTCAGCTCTGATCTGCTCCCTGGTCATTGTCCCAGTATGACAAAAAAAACAACAACACACAGTGTTTGTCTTGTGCATTGCGCTGCACCAGTGACTCAAGGGGTTAAAGCAGGACAGGTCAAGAGTGCTTTCAAAGGTCAGATTCAATCACCAGCTAGTCAATGCAAATGCCATGACCTATTCATTCACAGTCAAACTGAGGATGACCTCCTTATCGAGTTGTCAGAATATAAAGTGAGTGTGGACTTGACAGAGACTTTTTCGCAGTATTACAAACTGCATCACGCATGTTAATCTTTGAGAACTACCAAATCAACCATTTCTTTCCACATTTTCTAAGACTATTCACACCCAATCCCCTTAAACTGTCGTTCGCTATCCTTTCCCCCCGGACAAGTGAGTTCAGTCACATGGACCCATCAGACAGCTGCACTTGGAACTTTCTGATATGTCCCCATGTGTTGAGTTTTTTGCAGAGGGAATGCGCGATCTTATACGATACTTGACCCTTGGACTTTTCAAATGGCAATCTCATTACACACTACTAATGACCCGGACATTTAGCGCATCGGGGGTCTTGGGGCCAAGTCGTTGTAATTCGTCATGCCATGTGCCTAGGATTGTATGAAGTCCCTGCATCAAATGGAACATGCTCACGGTCATAAGTCGTCGCTAAAAAACATCGCTTCACAACCTCACAACACTTACGATACCTAAACGCTTGTTCACTATCCAAACCCAAGCTCCCGCCTCATAAACTTGTGTGCCCTTTGCCATCATGGCTCTTAAACTAGTCCCCCCAAAAAATAAACTCACATCAGCAAATCCTCCAGCACTCTATGCATCAGTTCATGTATACTATTAAAACTAAAATCAAAGGTACCTGTTACTTCCTACGTCTCATGCATTCAGTATCTCAAACTGAACAATTCATTCATTATTTGTTGGGCCAAAAATCTTTATGTTTCTGACACCTAGCCTCATCTTGTCGAGGACAAGTTGGCATCACTTCACCTTTTGAACATCACTGCCTTTGTTCACATATCTTGCAGAGCTCTCGCATCTAAGCACTGTGAATCTTTACAAACAACCCTTTTCTCAAACTCCCCGCTCTTTACTGTTTTGTAGAACTGGCATACACCTTCATTTTTCCTACCCCAAAGTAACACATTAGCTCTCAGACTTGATTCCAAGGCACTGCCTCTCATGCTAAACAGAGTTTAAAACTACTTAAACAACAGTATTGTTCCAGCCCGCCTGTACCCTGCGTCTCTCCTACTTTCTCCATTCTTCCCCTCCCATCTGTCATGAGTTAAATTCCAACAACAATACACAGCTGTCTACTGCTCTTGGAGGACAATTTCTTTAAAAATGATAACAAATTGATACTTTTCATCATCAGACACTGACAAAAAAGAAGAAAAGAGACGGAGAGAAGAGAAAGAGGGAGACGATACAGAGACAGGGAAAAGATGAAAGCGGAGATAGGATACACAGATAACTGCTACTTGCACGAAAAGTAAACGTAACACTACAACATAACTGAAAACCCTTATCTTTAAAAAAATCCCCAAAAAACAAAAACAAACAAAAAAACAAAAAAAGTGCACACAAGTATATTCAACCACAACGACCCTTAAAAGTGAACAAGTCCAAAAAACAAAAATACAACGATAACCCCCCAGAAAGACAGAGACTGCACAACACCTTACAGAGGAAAAGATATCACAACATGCACACAGAAACAGCTCAATCCACACATAAATATCAGTGACAATGCACACTCAGGCACCGACCAAGGCGTAGGCAATCATGCATGTCCCAGCTAAACATTGCACCTCTAACTATCTACCAACTAGCAAGCAGCACGGTGTAGGCAGGCACACAGTATACTATTACAGGTCAGTACTATGTCCCGACCCCCTTTCCATTACACAAGCCTCTAACAGCTATTCTCTCTTCTTCTACATTACACAATTCTCCCCGCGTACGTGACTGGCACTCAAGACATGCCATCTGTGTTGCCATCTTTTTCCCCCATTAAAAACTCAAACACACTATAAACCCTGTTTCTACATGACAGGCTCAATCCACGTCAATTAAAATATTAAGCATTTTTTTAAAATATCATGGAGGGAAAAAGTTAACAGACTACACTTTGTTAGAGAGCATTTTCAGTGTGTGTGTATGTGTACTGTGTGGTTGTGTGCGTGCACCCCTGTGCGTGTATGTGAGTGTGTGTATGTAGTGTGTGTGTGTGATGTATGCATGCAAATAGGTACTGCCACCAGATAATGAAGCGTGGTCATTCTGGCATCTTCCCAAGCTTCATGTTATGGCAGTTGTAATAATAGATCACCCACTATACAGCATGAGCTTATCCCCTACAGTCTTTATCTGAAGCCAATATTTGCGCCCTTTGTACCTAACACAGCCGCAAACTGAACTGAAGGCCTGGGGGTTGTAAATCATCATTTTAAATTATATAAACACTTTAAATTTTAATAACACACTTTTTTTTGTTTTTTCTTTTTCTTTTTTCTTGTTGAAAGGAAGTTTACTTAAGGCTGGAAGACAGCTATTCAAAAAGTTGTATTCTGAATCTTTTGAAATGTTTTCGGCATGGAAACTTGAGGGAAAGCTAAACCCCTGTTGTTAGAATAGTATCTTTTCTACTTTAAAAAAAATCTTTATCTTTTCTAGTTATCTGCCGATGGTTGCACGAGTTGAACGTAGCGGTGCACTGTTAAGGAGGGGATGAAAAAAGCATTTTTACAACGAAAAAAAAATGAACATCACATGAGTAATGCTTTTGTAACAGTGCAAGGGAAATTGTACTGTAACCCAACACCCCAGATGTGAACCTCAGGTACAATCCACCCCCTTTCACACTGTAGCTATGTAATGGCAAGTCCCATCAGTGAATAACCATTTTTCACCCCAGCTATCATTGGGTCACGACGTGGTTTCTGTTTCACTTCTTTTCTTTTACAGGTACAAGCAGCCTACAAACATTTTCAACACAGCCCATGCGTTCTTTTCTTTTCTGACAAAAGATTTTTTTTTTTTTCAAAACACAGTTTGCAGCTTGGACATGAATGTCTTTCACTCAATTTTGTATGCAAAATGCTGTCTCTGCTTAATAATATCACTATTATTCCCATACACAGTATTACATCTTTGAGATATCATTCTTTCTTTCTCTCCATGCCTTGTAGACAATCACACATCACTATGCATTTATTATAATTTTGAATACAGCTATTTCTTTCACAGTACAACCGCAAGTGAACAGTCATAATATTCTTTTTCTTGATTGTACAGATGAAAAATTTGTCAAAGGCCACAAACCAAAGAGTCCATAGTTAAACACACACCATAGCAGGCAATATGCAGCAGGCAAGCTACATAATAGCAAGTGTCATGGTTATGAAAAAGCACAAGAGGCATTCCTGATTTACACCAATCAGAGGCCACAAGGGTAATTATGTTTATGTTGACAACGAACGGACAGAACTTATCTACACTTAGAACTGTGAACATTTAGTACCAGTTTAGGCTAGTAGTGGCATGGGTTAAGCTAAAACAGACCCTTGATAATAAAAGTACAGTAATGTACAGTGCAGTTTCACATCGTTAACGTTGGTCGTATCTTCTATAATGTCCAATACATAATACAGGAATGCACAGTGGTTTTGGACCTAATCGCTTGAAGACTTATCTCAAGGTTCAGGTCAGCTGTTGGTCGATACTAACATTCTGTCACATGCAAACTACAACTACTAGCCAGAGAAGATACTGATTACGTCAGAAAGCAAAGTAGTAAGTATCCAGTGCCACTTTGATCATACGTCATAGTCTCCTCCCCATGCCTGACGCCCCCAAAAGAAATAAAATGAAGAGCGTAGACGCTGTGTAAGTGATTTTAAATGGCCCCTGCAGATGCACAGGTCTTTACACACTACATACATCACCACCACACACATCCACCATTTCAATATCTAGAAGTGGGGGGGGAACCCACAGCCACTATACCTTGAGCCCCAATCAGATACACTTCCAACTTTTCACTACCAGGAAGAGGTAAAAACATGTCAAACCTCCGCGCAAAAGTTAAACACAGACGGTACAAAACAGTTTTAAAAGACCTTAGACTTGGTCGTATTTTGTGGGAATGGCATGATTGAGAACCGGATATTCATTTCTTCTCATTGATCATGTGTGCTCTGGCCCCAGGGTTCGATGAGCACAATTCTCTCTTTTTTCTTTTTTTTTTTTTTTGGCTGTCCATGTGAACGCCTTCAGGCTTGTGGCGTACATTGGCGTGTGTTCTCATCATAAACCCCCAATTTGTAGGCCTTATTGAGGTATTTTCTTACTGTCCAATTGCATTCATATGTCCTCATGAATTTTTCAATAACCCTGCTATCTAGGCTCGCTCCTTTGTACATGGCCTGTTGTCTTTTGATAAACTAAATTCCTTTAATTTGTTAATGCAAATTTGTGTCTACCTTTTAATAGTTTTATCTAATTTTTATTTCAGATTTGTCCCTTCATGGAATGATTATATAGCGTTCCATCACGGATGACGGTATCCTGTTTTTAGAGGCACAGCGCCATGACCCAATTGTAGGGAGTTTTCTTTGTTGCTACATGGAAATGCCGTCTCCTTAGCACCCAGGGAACATGGAGCCAGGAGCTAGACCTGATGGTTTTTTCATCACCCCCAGGGTCAGACAGCTGTGATTGTTGACGCTGGCCTGACCCATTCCGAAATCCCCAACACTCACAGAGAACTTAATGGAGTAGGACTTCGTGGGTTATCATTGACCACATCCCTCTTTACTATGAGCGGGTATTTTTCACATGGGATTAACCGGGATCTGAGCTTGTCTTGTTCAATTTCCAGAATGGAAATTGACCAGACATCCGGGCATGGCCATGCTTCTTAAACACTTTGGACAGAGAGAGAGATAGGAGATGAGGCAGGAGGCCCCTCAAGGATCTAGACTGAATACATCGTTTTGACAAGTACTCGTTAAATACAATATCGTAGTAGATTTTTTTTCTTTCAGTATAACATATAAAACTCTCTCTATCATGAGTGAACATCGTCCCCCCTGCCCAAGGGGTGTCAAGGTTTTGCATTGATGATCTTAAAAAAAAAACTAAAGTGTGTCTCCAACTCAGTCTAGCCCAAATCAACCCAGGCAGCACCAAATAACCAAAATGCTGAACGGACCTTGCCTGCCCATCTTCCATGGGGGAGTAAAGGGTGAAAGGTAAAAAAAACCTGCTCGTTTTTGGCTTGGCACTTCCAATTTGAAAATATAGCAAGCAAGCAAAAAACAAGCAGCAATAAAATAAAAAACAAATAATATACCCCACTCATGTGGGTCTGGTCAGTCCATTAGTCGGTAAGGAGGGGAGACCTACCAGCCACGCATAACAGTAAACAGCATTGATGAGGAAAAATCGACCTGTGACAGTTATCAAGTGTGAAGAAAATTTCTGTGACCAGTGAAGCTTTGGTGGCTTCTAGTGCGGGGTTGTTGCTGCTGTAAAAGGAGGATAATGGGAGTCCACTTATTGCCCCCAAATGTGTTGATGTAGTCACCATGAATTGATATGACACTACTGCGGATGTACCACCTGCCGAGTAACAAGCCCCACCAAGAGGGCGATTCAGACTACAGAGGCACAGACATGGATTATAGCACGTTCGACGGTTATGGCAATAAAAATGGTTTTTTTATGCCATTGGCCAAACAGACATAGGCATTCAGAGCCCAATAGGCAGAAGCATACAAAAGACTTGTGTTGTCACAGATCCGCGAAGCCGTACAGTCTCTCTTTTTCTCCCCCTCACTCGGGTCTATATAACATGTCCAACTCACCTCATGTCACCCACCACCTTATTTGTCAAAGCCGACGAAACACGCCGACTCTGCAGCGTCATAATGTCCCAATGCATTGCAACTAACACTGTATTAAAGTTTTGGCACCAAACCATAATACGCAGTTTAGCACCCGCGTATCGAGTGACCACAATATTTATCAAATTATTCCGGAGGAATGAGTGTATTTATTACTTATATTTTTTCGATCTTTATTGCTGTGTCTTTTGTTTTGGTTGTTTTATTTTGTTACATTAAAAGTCGACATGAATGCAAACCGTTACTTAAGTGCTCGTTTACAGTGCTAATTTTGACTATTACTACGAATACAGGCTTGCTTAAGCAGAATCCTAAAACATGTGAGGTTGCAAAATTTCTATTCTCAACAGCTTTTATACCTGTCTGCCTTGAATCACCTTTTGGTTGTTACTTCTCTTGTCATCATTCGCCCGGCACATGCAGTGAGGAACCCCCTCACTTCTATTCTGTGCTTTCTGCTAGTTTTCATTGGTCTTCCCGTCGTGGATCCCTCTCCTTCCTCGTTTGCTCCGATTGTGTCCATGGATAGGGAATATCCTAAATGTCCCTCAATCATTTCAGTCTACCACCAGCTCGAATCAATGCCACAGAACTATGCACCTTTCCTCCTGTTCCTTTTTTCACTACTTCTCGTTGCTCCTCCCGCGATCTGTCACCACCTGTTTTCGTGGTCCACACCAGTGAACTGTACCACCCAAAGCACTTTTTACCATATCTAGCCCTCATGAATCATCAGCGTTACAAACCCCTGTGTGCATTGTATTTTCCTTGCTACTATATTTATTATAGACTCAACACTTTCCCATGTTAGTACCTGCAGGCAAATTTTTGGCTTTTATTAAATATCATAGACTGTGCTGCCCAGAAAAGCAAGTGGGGGGGGCGTGGGGGGGGGGGGGGGGGGGGCGGCGCACTTCCCCTCTGCCAGCTCCTTCGGCGTAGGTGCATGTTCTTCCGTAACAAAATGCGCCAATCATTCTTTACCCGTGAATAGTTACACACCTTCATAGGTTGCAAATTCCATTCGGACAATACATTACTGCTGCTGATTGAAGGTGTTCCCTGAAATAATATACGAGTAGTCAGATATGAAGTCAGCTGCCAGTGGCGGGTACAATAAGCCACACAACCCCGGATTTTGACTTTTGCCGAACTGAATTTCATATCTAACACTGATAAGATTTCCCCGCCAACAACTTTCAAGCATGTGGCCCCTTTTGTCTGATCAGCCTGTCCATCCAACCCTGAAGGAGGCCACCCAAAAACTTTAAACACCACCACAGCTCAATATACACCAACCCACTGATGAATGAAAGCAAACCAAGCACTGATGTGCAACTACCACCTACCCTAATGGATTTGTGAATTTTTTATGACAAGGACTCAGGTCACAGCTTAGGTCACTGCATGGATGTTGAACTCAGAATTCTGTTTCAAGTCATGGACTATAGGGACCCTAACTTGCAACCATATACTGTGTTAAGTTTTCAGACCACATCTCCCAGCATCCAAGGTTGGACATGTGCGCACACAGTGGCAGCTGCCACTGTACCAAAGTCACTCTGTCCACCAACACCTGCTCCCAAATGCAGCTTTTTTCAAACAGAACCAGGGAAGGCAGATAGGACTCGAGCAAGGTAATGGGGAGAAAGAAGGTGGCAACAAGGACAACATGCCATGAAACTCATATGGACTCAACAAAGCAAACCAGGAATGCTGGGGACAGTGTGTATTTGTGTGTGTGTGTGTGTGGGTGTGTGTGGGTGCGCATGAGGTAAAATATATACAAACCAGCCACACACGGACAATGTAGACGTGACACAAATACCTGATTCTGCCTACATCAAGTCACCAACACACTTTGCAGGTCTAGTCTGCTTGGAGCCTTCCCCACACTTCTACAAATACTGATACTACTTGAGAAAAAGGAGTGTTTCAGGGAACTAACCAGTCACATGGACAAGACATGATCCATGATGATAGATGGTAGGAAGAAATCAAGAAAGGATGAGGGTTATGTCCATCTGGTTTTACAGCCCAGTCAATCGTGTGAAATCACTAAGGCCATTCTGGTCTGCCTAAGCAAGCCGGTTTAAAAAAAACACCACTTAAAAGCAAAAGCTCATTCAATTTAGGCAAGTAAAGCATCAATTTAAAACAAAAAACCACTGATCTAAAGTGTCCCACCACAACAACAATTTTAGTCAAATCAAAATTCCTTTAATTTGATTACTTAGGTGAAATACCTAAAAACAAAGTCTGTGGAATTTCGTTGCAAAACTTATGCCTTTGATCATGTTCATGACTGGGGAAAGGGAAAAAAAAAGGAGATGTAGAGATGGGGAGGAGGAAGGGGAAGAAAACATACTTGAAAAAGGAAAAGGGGGATGCGACTAATACTCCTGAAAAGGAAGCAGAGGGGAGGACAGGACAAAGGGGGTGTTGAGGGAAATGAAATGGTCAAATACTGGTAGCAGGAAGTGACGACAGTGATTAGAAGGGAAACACGGAACACAATTTCAAACATGACACCACACATGCGCGATGGGGATGCTATGAAAGGACGCATGATGACTACAGGGAACAAGGAAGGGGATGTTACGAAGGGAAACATAATGACTACAGCGACAAGGAAGGGAATGTTATGAAGGGAAACATGACTACAGGGACAAGGAAGGGGAAGGGATTGTGTAGGG
Source organism: Conus betulinus (assembly GCA_016801955.1). Taxonomy (NCBI): domain Eukaryota; kingdom Metazoa; phylum Mollusca; class Gastropoda; order Neogastropoda; family Conidae; genus Conus; species Conus betulinus. The sequence continues at coordinate 2,454 of JADBJO010010745.1, read as the reverse complement.
AAACATGATGACTACATGGACATGGAAGATGATGTTATGAAGGGAAACATGATGACTACATGGACATGGAAGATGATGGTATGAAGGGAAACACATGACTACACGACATGGAAGATGATGTTATGAAGGGAAACATGATGACTACATGGACAATGGAAGATGATGTTATGTAGGGAAATACGACGACTACACGACGAGGAAGATGATGTTATGAAGGGAAACACGGCCACTACATAGACAAAGATGATGATTATGAAGGGAAACATGATGACTACAGGGACAAGGAAGATGGTGTTATGAAGGGAAAACAGAGACATGAAAGATGATAGGACAAGGTAAGGTAATGTTGCTTATAGCCCAGCCGAAACAAGGGACATCACTGTCACAAGGAAGATGATGTTATGAAGGAAAACACGATGGACTACATGGACGAGAAAGATGATGTTATGAAGGGAAACATGATGACGACATGGACAAGGAAGATGATGTTATGAAGGAAACATGATGACTACATGGACAAGGAAGATGATGTTATGAAGGGAAAACATGATGACTACATGGACATGGAAGATGAGGTTATGAAGGGAACATGACTACAGGGACATGGAAGATTGTTATGAAGGGAAACATTATGACTACATGGACATGGAAGATGATGTTATGAAGGGAAACATGATGACTACATGGACATGGAAGATGATGTTATGAAGGGAAACATGATGACTACATTGACATGGAAGATGATGTTATGAAGGGAAACTTGATGACTACAGGGACAAGGAAGATGACTGTGATGAACTTACATGGACAAGGAAGAAGGGAAACATGAGACTACATGGACAATGAAGATGATGTTATGAAGGGAAAACATGATGACTAACATGGACATGGAAGATGATGTTATGAAGGGAAACATGAAGACTACAATGGACATGGGAAGATGATGTTTAAGGGAAACATGATGACTAACATGGACAAGGAAGATGATGTTATGAAGGGAAACATGATGACTACATGGACATGGAAGATGATGTTATGAAGGGAAACATGATGACTACATGGACATGGAAGGATGTTATGAAGGGAAACATGATGACTACAGGGACATGGAAGATGATGTTATGAAGGGAAAACATGATGACTACAGGGACATGGAAGATGATGTGATGAAAACATGATGTACTACAGGGACATGAAAGACCTGTTATGAAGGGACATGGGAGATAGATGTTATGAAGGGAAACATGATACTGAAATACATGGTAAAGGAAGATGATGTATGAAGTGGATGACCATGATGACTAACAGGAACTGAGGGATGACTACAGACATGGAAGATTGATGTTATGAAGGGAAACTATTCATGACTAACATGTCGACTACAGGGACAACATGGAAGGAACATGAAGATATGAAGGGAAACAAATGATGACTACATGGACATGGAAGCCATAAGGTTATGAAGGGAAAACATGAGACAACTATACCCCATGGACACTGGAAGATGATTGTTATGAAGGGAACACATGATGACTCGATGGACTATGGAAAGGATGATGTTGGTGGGAAGGAAGGGAAACTTCATTGACAGGGACAAGGAAGACATGTTAGGATGACGCTACTTATGTCTGCATGGACAAACAGAAGATTGAGGGTATGAGAAGGGAGATAGACTACAGGGACATGGTAAGGGGATGTATTACTAAGGGAAAAGCGTAAGATGGGGACTACATGGAAAATGAAGAAACTGATGTTATGGACAGGGAAACATGATGATCTACAGGGAACATGCCAGTGATCTACCATGTTATGAAGGGAAACATGATCGAAAACCCCAGGAGACACATGCACGATGGTGAAAAATACATGACATGATGAAGTATCGTCCGTTGTGATGTGATACATTGCGAACGACGGTTATGAAGGGGAACATTTGTCAGGGACATACCCGCTCCTGGAATGTGAAATGCGCAAGTATGAACCCATATAGAAGGGAAAACATGATGAATACATGGACATGGAAGGGCGCACGTGTTACAGAAGAGAGAAACATGATGACCTACCATGAGATAAGGGAAGATAATTGAAGAGAATGTTATGAAGGCGAACACATGCATGCACTACAGGACACATGAAGATGATTTAGAAGGGAAGGAAACATGATGACTGACATGGAATTCACCTATAGGCAAGATGATGTATCGGAGGGACAACAGGAAGGGAACTGGTACAAGGCCGGAAGATGATGTTTGACGGGAAAATGAGCCTAATGGACCAGGCATGATGATGTTGACGAAGGTGCAAAACACTGGCCTCACCGGGATACCGGAAAGATTGGAGGTTATGACGGTGCAATCCGGGACTACCTGGTCCTGGCCGACCTGCTGGCGCACCATGGAACCTGACTGACCCTACAGGGCCTGGAAGTATAATGTTCTGAAGGGACCATGCCGC